>JAQZBX010004045.1:0-62146 GCA_029593785.1 Cabassous unicinctus
TAAAAAAAAAAAAAAAAGGAGCCAAACACAGCTGAAGACCACAGTAACAGAAATTCAAAATTCCCTAGGGGGATTTAATAGCAGATTGGAGCTGGCAGAAGGAAGAATCAGAGAACTTGAAAAGAGGACAAATGAAATCATTCAATCTGAGGGAGCAGAAAGCAAAAAGAATGAAGAAACGTTAACAAAGCCTGAGGAACCTGTGGGGTACCATCAAGCATGCCAATATATGCATTGTGGGAGGGCCAGAAGAAGATGAAAGAGAGAAAGGGCAGAGAGAATATTCAAAGAAATAATAGCTAAAAACTTCCCAACTTTAACAAAAGACATGAATATAAACATACAAGACACTCAATGAACTCCAAACAGGATAAACCCAAATAGATCCATTCTATGACATGTTAAAATCAAACTGCTAAATGCCAAAGATAGAGAATTCTGAAAGCCACAAGAGAGAAGCAACATGTCATGTACAAGGAAATCTCAATAATATTAAGTGCCGATTTCTCATCAGAAGCCATGGAGGCAAGAAGGCAGTGGGATTGTGTATTTAAAGGACTAAAAGCAAAAAATTGCCAACCAAGACTTCTATATCCAGCAAAACTCTCAAAAATGAGGTAGAGATTAAGACATTCCCAGATAAACAAAAGCTGAGGGACATTGTCGTCAGTAGACTAGCCCTACAAGAGATGTTAAAGAGTTCTTCAGGCTGACAATAGACTGAAGTCGTATGAAGAAATAAACCTCTCCAGTGAGGGTAATGACATGGGTAAATATAAATGCCAGTACTGGGCATTTGAGGGGTACAACTCTAGTTTTTACTTCCTATAGGTTCTAGAAAGCAAATGCATAAAATATAATGAGAAATCAGTGGTCTGGGATTTATAGACAAGTAATTTGTGACAAGACTTACATAAAGGTGGGAGGATAGAGGGATATAGAGACATAGTTTGTATAGACTATTTTTTTTACAAGTTCTCCACTTTTGTTTTTTTACAAATTGTATAGACTACTGAAGTTAAGTTGGTATCAAAGCAAACAAGACTGTTATAGATTTAGGATGTTAATTTTAAGCCCCATGGTAACTACAAACAGAATATTGGAGAGTATGCAAGCTTGTAGAGATAGATATTAGAGTACAGGTTGCCAGGGGTAGGGCACGGGGGAATGAGGAATTAATGCATAATGAGCATAGGATTTCTGTTTGGGGAGATGGGAAAGTTTTAGCAATGGAAGGTGGTGAGGGTAACACAGTCAATGTGATTAACCCTACTGAACAGTGTGCTTAAGAATGGTTGAGATGGGAAAGTTTATGCTGTATATATGTTTCCACAATTAACAAAAAAAATAAGAAAAAATAACTAAAGACTATGACAATTAAATGCAATACATGATCCTGGATAGGACCTAACAAGGGAAGAGAAAAAGCTCAAAAGGACATTATCAGGACATACTTAAAAATTGGAATATAGAGTGTATGCTTTATATCAATGTCAAATTTCTTGAACTTGATAGTTGCACTTGAGGCTGTTAGATATATGAATATCCTTGTTCATAGGAAACGTACATGGCAATATTAAGTGTTCAAGGAGCATGATGTATACAACTTACCCTCAAATTTTCATAAAATAATTTAATGGATGGATGGATAGATAGATAGATAGATCAATAGATAGATAATAGATAGATGATAGGGAGGGAGGGAGAGAGGGAGGGAGAGAGGGATAGCAAAATGTTAAAATTAGTGGATCTGGGTATCTGGAGGGTAGGGGTATGTTGGAGTTCCATATATGGATTTCTATTATTTTTGCAACATTCCTGTAAGTTTGAAAACATTTCAAAATAAAAAGCTTAAAAAATAATTCAGAAGGAGGAGGTGATTAATTAGCAGGACAGCAAGACAAAATCAACTTAGACTCCAAGGACTAGCCCAAAATTTTGGGGGGATGGGGGAGAGGAAGGACTCCAGTCTGGAATTCCAGCTCAGTCCTAGGAGGTCCAGAGTAAATGAGCTCATCTGGATAAACAGCAAGGTTTGCAAAGCTGGATGCAAAGCCCCACGCTACCTCAAACCCCAAAGGCCAGGGCAGGGCTACATCTGGGGATGGGGAGGTCAGCTGACATTTGTCCCCTGGCTTCTTCTGCCTCCACACCTCCTGTTCCTTTTCTTCCGGTGCCCTGCCCTGGGCACCTCGACTGGAAAAAGAGCACTGAACCAGGAGCCAGGAAATCCAGGTCTGGCTCCACTCTGCCCCCCTCAGGCCTGGCACCTTGGCCAAGTCACCACACCCGTTTTGAGCTCAGTTCTCTGACTGTAGCACAAAACCCTCTAAGACACATCTAAATGCTGAGATCCTGGGAGGTTATTTACACCTTTGTGCAATTTCTTTTATTCCCCTTCCCTTTGTTTTTTTAATTCTTTTTAAAAAAGTTTTTAAATACTTTAGATTACATAAATGTTACATAAAAAATATAGGGGATTCCCATATGCTCCCCTCCCTCCCCCTCCTACACTTTCCCACATTAACAACATCCTTCATTAGTGTGGTACATTTGTTACAATTGATAAACACAGGTTGGAGCATTGCCACTAAGGGTGGATTATAGTTTACAGTATAGTTTACATTCTGTCCCACACAATTTTGTAAGTTATGACAAAATATATAATGGCCTGTATCCATCAATGCAACGTCATCAGGACAATTCCAATGTCCTGAAAATGCCCCCATATTACCCCTGTTATTCCCTCTCCCATCCCTCAGAACTTCTGGTGGCCACTGCCTCCACATCAATGATAAAAGTTCTCCCATTGCTAGAATAACAATAAGTCTATAGTAGAATAACAGTAAGTCTACTCTAGTCCGTCATTCATTCACCAATCCTGAGGATTCTGGGATGGTGATGCCCACTCTGCCTCTAGTTGAGAGGGGGCTTAGATCCCATGGGGCAGATGGATGGGACTATCTTACTTGCAGTTGCAGACTCTGTTCCTTGGGATGGGTGTTGTCCATCATCATCTCCTTGTTAGTTGTCCTGGATGAGTCCAATGAACTTCCATTTTTCTTTTGAAACTTTCCATTTCAAAAGAAAAGGTTCATAAGTACGGTCATCAATATCAAGGGCCCATCACAATGGTCCATCCTCCTCCACTAGGTACTGCCCCTGTACTTGGAAGATTCTTGCTGTCCCATTAGAAAATGTGGCAGAGCCCCGCAGGATGGGAATTTGATATTCTGTCGGTTATTGTGTGGATCTCCACCCACTGTGACAATGCCCCATGAACACTTGAACACATTTGTATTCTTTAGTGGTATGCCCCAGGTGAACCCCCTCCCATGCATCCCCCATCACCAACACCCTGCACCAATGATCCTCCCCTGCCACAGCTGTGCCCCTTCCCTTTTTATTTATGCTTTAAAGGGGACGCCCACCCCCTGGAAAGAAGTGCAAATCTGTTATCCTACCGGTGGCATCTCAGGCACTGTAGCAGTGCTTGTGCAAGGAGAAGTATAGGGACCCAGGGTCTTTCCTAAATGACAACAGCGAGTGGAGGGCTGCTTCACTGACCTAGACGGCTGGTCTACCCCAGTCACTCAATCCTCCTCCCTCCCCAAAGCCCCATCACCAAGGCTGTGCTCCCTCTCATACCTGCATCAAACCCAAACACTTCCAGCCACTGCAGCCTGGGCTCAGATTTTTCTGTTGCCACTTGGGATAGAGGCAATAGGGAAAAGACATCTTTATTACAGGTGAGGCCTGGGGCCCGTCTGGACCTGGGAGGTGGGGGGGTTCTGCTGTCCTTTGGTCATTCTGCCAGGACTGCCAGCTTCCCCTAGGAAAACAGCCCCTGGGACCAAGGGATCGTTAAGCCCCCACTTTGGGGAGCCCCATTCCCAACCCCAGACTGACCTCTCCTGGCCAGATACTGCAAAGCAGTTTGGAAAGAGGAAGGGTGAGGAGCCAGGCATGTGCTCATTGTTTTTTTATCGTCTTCCCCCAAAGAGGGAAAAAAGGGGACAAAGAAGAAAATGAGAAGGAGTTAGTCGGTCCTCCTACTCCCCCTGCCTCTCCCCCAGACTCCAGCTGTCGGCCTAAAATCACAAAGCCTTTGCGCTCAGAACCCAAAGAAAAAAAAGAAAGGAAAGCAAAGGGAAGGGAAGAAGCAGCCGAGAATTTCAAAAGAAGGGCTAATTTGTGCAGCTCCGGACAGCTGCATTTGCATAATGAAATGTGCAGAGGATGTTTGGCTCATGTATTTTTTAGAAGGTTTAACTTTAATTTTATTTAGCCTAGGAAGGGCATGTCACTCAAACTCCGCTGGTCATTTATAAAAATATTTCAATTGTGTTTCCAAGGAGCTGTCTCTCTGGCCTAAGTGGCTGGTGCCGGAGGTTGTGAATGCTAATGCAGAGGTCGGGAGATCCATCAGCGAGCGAGCTGTGGGCCGGAGAAATGGAGGGAGAGAAGAGGGAGGGGCAGGGGCGCCAAGAAAAGGCTAGGGACACCGACAAGAAAGGACAAGCAGGAAGGCAACGCCAGAAAGAGACAGGAGACAGGGATAGACAGTGTGGATTGGGACAAGGCGCCCCCTCCCTATCCCCCTGCCTCCTCCAACCCCCACAAGAAAGGAGTGGGGTGAGGTGTTCCCAGGGGACCACCCAGCCGTCCCAGGCGCACTGTTGCCTGTGTTTGGATTTTGTTTTCAGAATCACTACTCATCTCTAACAGACACGGTTTGCAAAAAGGCACCTTATGACCAAGCTGTCTTCCTTCCACCAGTGGTCCAGAGCTGGAAGTGTGTTCTCACCTCCGTAATCCTGAGCTGTATAAGAAAGGAGCTCAACTGTGGGCTGTGGGCACTGCAGCTGGGGAAAGGGGGGCCGACCTAAGCTTGGCTGTGTAGACTTCTCTCCGCCTGCCACTGGGCAAAAATTACCCAACTCCCCTCCCTTCTTCCCACAAGACACCCCAAGCCCCTCAGTAAAACGGTCTTGAACTTCCAAACCACACGTTACAACGTCGGCACCCAGAGGAGAGGGCAGTGAGGAGGAAGGGACGGGGGTCCACACACAGTACCCCCTCCCTGCCCCGCTGGCTCAAAGCGCTTCAGAGAGCACTCAGAGTCTTAGACTAACCTAGGTCTCTGGCCTCCCTCTCATTCCTCTCTGGGCCTCAAAGGTCAGAAAAGAGATTTCCAGCAACATGCTCAGTAAAACCCTATCACAGCAGAACTCTCTAGCTCTTCTATGTGCTTCTCTCTGAATTTTCAGCTCTCCCCCTCATCTGTAGACCCAGCCTGGGGGTCAGTGAGACGTTGGGTGTCTGGAGACAGTTCCAAAGGCCCCGGTCTTGGAGATGGCAATGCCTGATCAGGCCATGGGAGTGAGGGGCACATGGATCATGCCCCACAGGAAGTTCTCCAATCCCTACTACAACAAATAAAAAGTGCACACACAGCCAGGATAGGCCAGAGCTACCCGGAGGTCGTGTTCTTGGCAGGGGGTGTGGGGTGGGGTGAAGTGGGGGACGCATGACTTAGCCAGGGACAGGTGAGAGTTAGCCTGGAAGGGCAGGGGATTTGGAGCTGGGTCATTCTGGGGTCAAGTTAGCATGAGCTAATGACTTGAGCAAGTAACTTAACCTCTATGATCCTCAGTTTCCTCATCTATTAAAATGGAGACAAGACAATCTAGCTGTCAGATTATTGTGAGGTTTCGACACAAAGTTTCATAAGAAACTGGCACATGGTGGCAAGAGGTTTTGCCGTACCAGAAATTATAGGGCTTCTTAATTACATCGATGGAGAGACCCCGCATGCAAAGCCACCAGTCCCAGACTCCTTAGGAGACCGAAACCCAGGAGGGAGAACAGAGCCAGCCCCAGCCCTTGCAGATGCCTCATGCCATAACAGCCACAGATTTTCCTATCATCTCAGTGGACCCTCAATGTTAACAAAAGGGCTTTATCAGAGACTACAGAATCAGAGATTGTTGGAAACAGAAGCTTGGGAGCAATCTAAGGCATCACTGTAAAACTAAAACCCAGGGAGGGGCACAAACAGCCCTGGGTCACAGGGCTAGCCCATGCACAGCCAAGACCTGAAGCCCCTTCCCCAGGCCTTGGAATAACAGCTTCTAGTGGGCGAAAGAGAGCACGCCACCACTGCCACCGGCACTGCCATCACCACCGCCATTGCCGCCACCATCACCGCCACCCCACCACCCCACCACCACCGCTGCCACCGCCACCACCACACAGTCAGGAAAGGGCCTGAGCAATTTGCCAGCACACCCGCCCCTAGGTGCTGACAGAGGGGGCAGCTAAGACCAGGCTGGGAGTGGGGCCCAGGGAGGGGCTGGAGGGGGTGGCGCTGGCCCCACAGCCCCACGGGGTTTGTCTGCATATGGCCAGCCGGGCCTGGCCCCACACACGCTAATCCCATCAGCCAGGCCAGGCGCCAGATTAGGAAATGTCACGTTTCAAAGGAGCTTGTTTCCGTTTTTATCCAAGAAGGGAAAAGGCAGAGAGACCAGCAAACTGCCAGGGTCCTAGACTGGGGAGAGAGGCCAGCATACGGGCCTGGGACCGGAAGCTCTACTCCTCCGCTGGCCCCTAATATAGACCCCCAGAAGTGACAGCAAACGCCGCCCAGAGTTCATGCCGGCCAAGGCCAAGGACAAATGGATTTCACGGTTTATCAAGGGAGGAAGGGGCGTGTCACCGACTCAATCAACCGTGACCCACCTTTGCTCCCTGCTTTCCCCGGTCACGGCCACGGCTTCTCACCAGAGCCCCCTCTCGGCTGCTTCGCCAGGCCTGCTGGGATCAGCAAGTCGAGAGAGAAGTCCCCCTGGGCCTCCTTGACCTTGTGCCCAGGTGCTGGACCCTGTGCCCTTGGCCCGCCCCTGAGACCCTGCCTGTTATCTGGAGCACCACACGCTCCAGGCCAGAAAGAAAACCGCAAGACAAAGAGAATTGGATAATACTTTCTCCCTTCCTCCCTCTTTAGACTTCTCTCTCTGCTATTACTTTTCCGCTCCTCTTCCTTCCCCAGCCTCATCAGAGACAATAATAAACACTTCTCATGCTCACCACCACTGGAAATTACGGGGCTTCTTAATTACAAAAGTAATGTCACAATATTAGCAATTAATTAATTCTAATCTGGCCCGGAAGAGAGGTCGGGCGTACAATCACCCGCATTCCTCTGGAGCCGAGGACCAGCAGGACGGATATTGTGATTGAAATATATTTGTATGGAGTTATTAGATACTATCTGCAATCAATCCATTACCATAAACTTAAGCATCCACGTTCTTTCATATTAAATGAATTTCCATATCACATTTCCCAATAAGCACTGCCTCGAGTCAACTTTTATTTATCTAATAACGCCATGCAAATATTTTATTATATTTCAATGAAATGTGTCGAAAACTATTATTTTGTGCTAGCTTGGGGGTGGGGAGGGAGCAGTGGGAGGGGGAGACTTCTCTTCAGGGCTATAAATCTGCAAAGAAAGTGTTTCCTAGACTTCCTTAGCCCCAGACAAACTGAGTACATGCAGTGCAATCCAAGCCCCTCAAGGAGAGGAGAGACCCCTCCTCAATCCCCACAGCCCTCGGTCCCACCCCTTCAGCCACAGAATGCTCCCTAACCCATGCAGACACCCAGGGCCGCGTGATCAGAGGGGTCTCGAGCTTTGTTTAATGTTCTGCTGTTGCCCTCTTGAAACACTTAATTTTTGCTCTAGGGATCCTGTATTTTCATTTTGCAATAGGGGGAGGGTCCCACAATTTATGTAGCCAGTCCTGCCGCACCTATGTTCTGCGGTGCTCACCTACAATCTAGCGTCCTAACCTCTTTGTGGTCAGGAGAGGCCCTTCCTGGCCTTGCCCCACCCCCACCTGTCCAGCCTCACTTCGTGCCACAAATTGTCTTCCAGAAAGTTTGACATCTTACCAATATGGACCCAGAGGTGTGTGCCTAAGGCTCACACCCACCAAGTGGCGGAATGAGGATTTGATCCCAGATCCTGAACCCTGGAGATCGGATGGCTCCCTGCCATTGCACTGGCAGTGACACTGTCTCCTCTTCTTGCCATCCCAGGACCTGGGGACAGCCCCCTCTGTGCCTTCCCTGGACTCAGACCCCACCTGCTGCTGTCCCCACTGTGCTGGCAGAGTTAGAGGTTAGCCTGTTCCCACCATTTACAGCCCTTTCACCAGTCCAGGAAGGGCTGGTCTCCCAGTGGCCAAAGGTCCCAGAGTCTCATTTGGTTCTTTTAACTTTACAGTCCCGTCATCCAAGACACACATTTTCTAGGGATTGGAAGGCACCTACAAAGCAGTTCACTTACATCATTTCCTTCTATCTTCAGGTCCTCGATTTTACCATCTTCAAAATGGGAAAATAATATCTTCCAGGAAAATCTCTCAGCACCTCTGTGAAAGGTGGTGAAATAGCCGAAGTTTATAAAGCATCATATGGAGAATCACTGTGTTTTCATTTTCTAGATGGAGAATCACTGTGTTTTCATTTTCTAGTTCTCGAGCGGCTGTGTCTAGCATAAAAGAACGCTTTCAGTGATCCGCTTTCTCTGCTCTTTCTCAAGTTTGGGGGCGCCCTGTTTAAGCCAGCCCTCTTGAGTCATCATTTCCATGCCACAAAACGATCCCTCTTTCTCCTGAGCACTTTATCAAAATTCCAATTCCTTGAGCCGGTAAGGCAAGGGGGGCTCTTGCAAACTCATGCACAGTTAGGTGGAATTGACTGATAACATACACGGAATCCCACCTGAGCCAAGCGCTTCGCTGGGGCCGCGGATGCTGCCTCATTTCATTGCGCTGGCTGCCTCAGACTACACAGGCTTCCTCAGGCAGCCCAGGCTGTGGCCCGGCCAGGGCTCCAGTGAGGAGCGTCATTACGTGAGAAGATAGAGTGAACAGCCCCCTCCCCTGCCTGGTAAACGCCAAAGCCCCCACTACCTCAGAACTGAAACCTCACAGCTGGATTTGCTCTCCAAGCCAAGCAGGGCTGTAAAACTCACCTCAGGGATTCCCTGACAAGCCAACTTTCAGCAAGAATTGACTAAACTAAGCCTCCTTCTTTCCCGGGGCCTTCTCCTCTCGCTCCCTGATCACATATTCTTCCACATGACTCTGTGAGGTCAATGCCATTACCTCCATTTTACAGATGAGGAAACTGAGCAGAGTTGAGATTCTAAACTACTTCTGTTTGACTCAAAGCACTTTCCCCACTTCTGTTTGACTCAAAGCCTGGGTACTTTGCACAGCTCAGAGCAACTTGCTGCCCTGCCTCCCACCCAGACAGCTGGATTTATTTAATTTATTTATTTCTCCCCACCCCCTGGTTGTTTTTCAATTGCTTTGTCTGTTTGTTTTCCTTGTTTCTTTAGGAGGCACTGGGAGCCGAGCCCGGGACCTCTGATGTGGGAGGGAGGTGCCTAATCGCTTGAGCCACCTCGGCTCCCTCAGACAGCTGCATTTAAAAGAGCCACCTCACAACAGAAAACCTCCACCCTGGAATCCAGAAGGATCCCCATTCATTCTTCCAACAAGCATTTACTAAGAGCTGGCTGCCAGCCCTGCACTGTGGTAGGCACCAGATACAAATCTGCGCCTCCTGAGCCTATGTTCTGGCAATTTGATTACAGTCCACCAGTTGATCCAGAAGCTGCATGGGGCCCTGAGCCCAGAGTGGCCACCCCTCTGCCTCTAAGCAGTTAAGAAAGGAACAAAAGACCAGTCACTGGTAAGGTCAGCTTGGAGTCAAGCCTTTTCTGTGTGCATGAGCCCGTGTACACCTGCAGGTTTGTGCGTGTGTGCGGGGGGGGGTGGGAGGGTGCGGGGGCGGGGAAGGAGGGAAGGAGGGAGGCCCACCATTTCAATCACATGCTCCCTGAAGGCAAGGATGCCAAGGCCATTTCTCTGGTACCCCCAACATGCCCCGTGCAGGGAGTGTGGGGGCGTCTCAGCCCCTCAGGTGGACGGACTGACGGACAGTCTGCCTGACCCACTGCCTGAGTGCACAGACTCCCCCAGCCCCTTAGGAGAACCTGGGCTCTCCCCTTGTTTCGCTCCCTCCTCCTCCTGCCTCCTTCCTCTCTAATCATTCTCCTGTTGACAGATTGACAGAAGTGCCCCCCACCAGATAAAATTGCCTCTGGGCACGAGTACAAAACATAAAACATTTAGAGAAAATCATCCAAGAACAGTTGGCACCCTGAGTAAACCGCTTTAAACAGTCAACTGTGAGCCACCAGTTTAAAACACGGGTGCAGCGCGGAGTCCTGGGCTCGGCTGGCTAGCCTCATGGAGAGGTACCCAGCCTCTGGTCCCCCTGGGCAGCTGCTGAGGCCCCAGGGCCCCTCAGGACTCCCAGGGGCTCTCCTAACCCAGCCCCCTTTCTTGGCCTTGCCCTCTCTCCATCCCAAAACTGGGCAGCAGCCCTTCTTCCCCCACAGGCAGAGCCCAGGAAATCCTAACCCTAGAAGCCACATACAGAGGGGAAAAGCCCTGTTTTGGAATCCCCTCTCACCAAGCCCCTATCACACACATCCTGGTACAGGGCTGAGGGTTAAACTGGTCTCCCCTCTCTTGGCTAGTACACTGATTCCATGCAGGCCCTCAAAGCCCAGTCTCTCTGATAGTTCTTTATATTTGCATAGCATTTATAGTCCACGGGGCAGTTTCCCATCTTTTATCCCATTGGCCCTCACAGCAGTCCGTGTGGTGGTTTTATAGCTCCATTCTGGGGAGGCAGAAAAGGCCCAGAAACCACTACCCAGGCCACCAAAGCCAGCATGTGGCAGAGCTGGGACCAGAACCCAAGTCACTTCTCTTCGTCACACCTTCCTCACCTGGCTACTACTCAGCCCATCCTGGGATGTCTCTTTAGGCTCAAAACGGGTCTCCCTGTGGCCCTGGGCACAGGACCAGGGAAGGACAACTCAGGAAGAAGCAGCCGTGGGAGGCTCTGGGAGCTTGCCAGGACCCCCTCTGTCCTCAGAGGGGCAGGGCCTCCCACTCGAGCCTGGCTTCCCCAGGGAGCCACCTCAGACTGTGCCCACCTCCCAGAGGGCATAGCTTGGTGTGGGGGGGCAGTTCCTGGCAAGCGGGCTGGGTCTGGCAGGAGCTGAGTGCAGGCTGTCCCTGGCCCCTGCTGTGGCCTCCCAGGAGCTCCAGAGCATCTGGCATTCTCTGACCTGCTGAGACCCATCCCCAGGCCCCAGGGAGCCACCGCCCTGCTGTAGCTCTCTCCCTGGTCTGTCTAATGTTGCCACTCACCCAAATCCCTAATGGGATACTCTAGAGACCTTCTCCACACTTGTACAACACATAGCATTTCCCACAACTCTCACCTCATTTAATTCTGACAACAAAAGTATGAGGTTGGCATTAATGTCCCCATTTAACAAATAAGAAAACCAAAGGCTTGAAAAGGTTAAAGGAATTGCCATGCATCATTCCTAGCTAGAAAAATGCAGAAACCTAACTTGAATCCAGGTTCTCTGACCCAGAGCTCAGTGCTGCCTCCACCATCATCAGGTTGCCGAGCAAGCAGCAGGCAGTCCTTTGGGTGTGGTGATGCCCTCACCTGCATGCCATTCCCCTCCTTGCCCATAGATGTCCTTGGCTCATTGTGGTCCTGGGTGAGGTCTGGATCAATTAATTCATCGTGTCTCTCATTGCCTTACCTATGCTTCATTTAGCACACATCTCTCGAACACCTACTAAGTACGGGCACTGTATAAAGTGCTGGGAATACAAATAATGAAGCACAGATAGATCCTCCCTAGAAGGAGCTTCGTGGTGGGGGAAATTGAGTAAAGCAATAATGAAATCACATCGTAGCAGTTCCCAAGACAAGGCAAGCACAGGGTACTTCAGAACACTCAGGTGGGAATCTCTAGGCTGGTCTTAGGAAAGAAAAGAGGCTTCTAGGGACCTCTAAGCTGAAGGAGGGATCAAAGCTGACTTCAGGGTTCCCGGCTGGTGGCCGGGTAGAGGCTGTCCAGAGCCTACAGCATTGCCTGGCTCACCGCAGGCACTCAGTTAAATATCGGTTGAATGAATAAATGCACCTAAAGAAGGAATGGAGGAGGAGGAGCAGGTTTGGGGGTGGAAGGAGAATGATGAGTTAAGTTTTGGAGATTACAGCAAACAGTAGGAAACACAGGTGGTCTGGGGAAAGGGAAGATGCCAGAGTCATCAGCAGATGGTCATAACTGGAGCCACGGGACTGGATTCAAACACCCAGACACAATTTGTAAAGTAAAAATGAAGAAGGCAGAGAACTGAAACTGAAAAATGTCAAAAAAAATTTAAGGAAATTAAGGGAGAGGACAAGGAGCCTCCAATAGAGACGATAAAGAAGCAGTCAGATAAGTAGACAGGGAAAAGGACAGAGGACATTTCCAGGAGGAATGGTCAACCGTGTATGACAATCTGGAAAAGTCAAGCAGGGCAAGAGAGAAATCTGTCCACCACACTCAGTGTTGCACTGGTCACAGGTGACCTCAGCAGAGTGGCGAGGGTGAAAGCCAGATGATTGCAGTGGTTTTTGAGGAGTGAATGAGAAATAAAATAGGCAAGTGCAGCAATGGTTCAAGACCTGGCTGTAAAGGAGAAAAGAGAGATGGGGCAATAACCAAGGAGGTGGATAAAGTCAAAGAGCATGTGCCTGTTTATTGATGGGAGGTGCATATGTTTAAATGATGCATGGGAGGATCCGGGAAAAGGGAGGGTGGGCATTTGAAGTTCTAGGAGAGAAAGGAGTTCATTGATGGCAAGAGAAAGTCCCTGGGCAGGAGACAGAAAACTTAGCCTCAGGCACAAGACTACTGGGACTGAAAAAATCCAGGAAAAGGCCAGGCACAAATGCAGACAAACCAGTGTGGCGGAGGTGATGTATGCTGAAGACTGTTATGAATTGAACTGTGTCCCTCCAAAAAATATGGTCAGGTCCTAACCCCTGGTCCCACGCATGTGATTCTATTTGGAAATAGGATCTTGGAATATGCTATTAGTTAATAAGAGGTCAAGGTGGATTAGGGTGGGCCCTAATCCAATATGACGAGTGTCCTTATAAGAGAAGGAAATTTGAACACACAGAGAGAAGACAGCCATGTGACAGAGGCAGAGGTTGTTCTGCCACGAGCCAGAGAACCCACGGACTGATGGCAAAGCCGCCACCAGACCCCTCTGGCCTCCAGAGGAAGCCCGGCCCTGCCACACACAGACTTCCAGCCTCCAGAGCTGTGAGAGCATAAACTTCCGTTGTTTGAAGCCACCCAGTGTGTGCTACTTTGTTAGAACAGTCCGAGGAAACTAGGAAAAAGGCACCCGGGTCTGAGGGCTGCTATTGTCTCAGCGATGCCAGAGGTGGGAGGAGGTGGGGAAGAGGACAGAGTGTGAGGAAGTTCAGGACAGTAAAGACAGTTTAAGATAACTTCTAGGAGAAAAGGAAGAGAGGGTGGCCTAGGGAATCGGAGAAGGATTGCTGTCATCCTGTCATCACAGGCCCAGGGGAAGTGAGGAGCCGTGGATCTGAGGAGGTGCCAGTTTGCTCAGGAGTGTGTGTGTGTGTCCATTCGCACTCATCACTCCAGAATGAGAAGTGGAGACAGGAGATCATTGGATTGACCCAGGATTTGGCATTTTTCCAGGCCATGAGACAGAAGCAATAGAGAAAAGGAGGAGAATTTAAGCTGGACGGTAAAGAAATCAAGGATCACTCCATGAGAGTGAAAAACATGCTTAGCGGGAGAAACTGAGCAAGAGAACTAGACTGATGGAAGCTGTGGTCAAAGTGTGTGGAGTTTGAATTTAGGATTTCAGAGGGGGAGCAATTCTAGACAGTAAGTTGCAGGTGTCACTGTGGGAGTGGCTGACTGGAGTGGAGCAAGATAAAGGCCAACATCTGTGTGAAGAGATCAGAGGACGGGAGGGAAGGGTTTGGGACACGTCTTCCACGTGGGCATGGAGTGCCCAGGACCTTGGGAGCCCTTGCCATGGGGAGGGGACTGAGGCAGATGCCATGTGTTCAGTGACTGAGGGAGGAGGACCAAGAGGCCAGCAGGTGACACAGTGGGGGTGTGGGGAAAGCTAGACCAGATGACAGCAGCCTAGCGGAGCTGAGTTTCTTCAGAGACGGTGAAGATCCAGACCTGGCTTTGGAGTGTGAGGACCCCACCTCCCAGCCCTCAGGCCCGTGGCTGGGAAGGAGTGAGCAGCATCCATCCCAGGGCCAAGGGAAAAATCACGTGCACAAAAGAGTCAGTTTCCAGTTCAGGCCAGGAGGCCATGGGAGCTTCCAGAGAAAATGCCAAGGATGTAGGAGAAGTCGAGTGCCAGGGAATGGGGGTGCCAAAGGAGACAGGTGAGTAGAGGGTGGCGGTTCAGGGAGAGGTCCCACAGAGAGTGCAGGTGGGGTACGGGAGAGGAAAGACAGTGGCAGGGGATGATGCCTCAGGTGGGGTGGCAGAGGCGCAGGGCATGTCATCTGCCTCTCTCTGGGCACACAGAAGACTTGTATTTCCCGGCCTTCCTTGCACTTGGGTGGGGGCCGTCTGACCGGGCTCTGGTGGAAGGCACATGGGCAGAGTGATGCGTGCCGCCTCTGAGCTTGGTCTCAATGTCCATTGTACTTGTTCGTGCTCTGCCCTCCCGAGGCTCCTTGCACGAGCACAGGTAAATACAGCAGCCTCACACAATGGAAGGAGCGAGGGTCCCAGTTATCTCTTGAAGAAGAGCTTCCAATAGCCAACTGACCTGAATCGGACTGTGAGGCGGAAACAAGCCTTTCCTGCAACAAGCCTTTACTGCGGCATGCCACGGAGATCTGGGGCTTTATTGTTATGCAGCATAGCCTGACCTGTGGTCACCCCAGAAGGCAGGAATGCCAGCTATAGTGAGATTTAGCTGGCCCCAAGGTTTCCATGACAATTAGATATTTCCCTGGCAGATTGGGTTGGCAGAGGAAGGGAGATACAGGAGGATAGCTGAGGGAAGAAAGAGAAAGTGGGAAGGTGGGAGAGGAAGATCTTTCTGGAAAGACTCGGCCACATCCCGAATTGATCAGGGCTCCCCTCTCACCTACCCCACCTGTAAACAGGGATTTGGGCCAAAGGCTCTGATAGTTACTGAGAAGTTGGAAGACCTCTCTCCATTCTGGGGTCCGTGGGTCTGGTATATAAGTCTGTCATGACCACACTGCGGGACAGGTTTACTTACCCGTTCTCTGTGCCTCAGATGCCTCCTTCACCCTGAAATGGCTCTTTACTCCTTCATTCATTCCACAAGCACACACGGACCACCTAATACATTCCAGGCACTTTGCTGGGTGCTGGAATTAGAGAGATGAATAAGACGCTTTCCTTGCCTTCAAGAGGTGAAAGTCCAGTTAGATCCCGAGACCGATGTAGCTCTCCAGGAGGAGACTGTAGATTGGAAGCATTTGGGGAAAATGCAATGTCCTTGGAGTTCCTTGCTGTTAGTGATCTCAGGCACTAGCCTGTATCGGCCTGGAGTTGCCAGCAGCCAGCAGAACCAGAGGCCAGCGCCGGGTCCAGGGGGAGTGCCCTCTTGCTAGGCGCCTTCCAGGCAGGGAGAGGAGAAGAGGTGGGGCTCCCAGCCCCAGCTGCTGGCTGGGTGGATGCTTGGCTGCCCCCAGGGTGGCTCAGTTTTGTTTGGGAAGGCTCTGAAGCTGCACAGCCTCAGGCTCCCTGCCTCCACCAAATCCCAGAGGAAAGGGGTGGGGGGCGGGCAGGGGACGACACACATAGTAGCCTAGATTTGCAAATGGCAGCATTTGGGCCCTGGGGGCCCATCATTCAGCTGCAGCCCTCTGGGTTTCCGAAGTGACCACCCCTCCCAGGCCCATCTCTGCCTGCTTCTCCCCCTCCTCCCTGGCCTCCCCGCCACGCCTGCTTTATGCTGTTCTCCTTCAGCAGGGAAGGGCAACTCCTTCTCAGGCCATCCTCCCTTGCATTTATCTGTCTCTTCCACTTCCCGTCTCACTTGTTCCCTGGCTTCCCTGCTCCCTCTGCCTATAGAGTTCTCTCCCTCCTTGTCCTCCCTTTCCTCCCTCCCTCCTTTCAAATCAAGTCAACAAGTGTTTACTGAGTCTGCACCTCCCCGCCCCCACACCCCGTCCCCCAGCACGCAGGAGCAGGCCCGCCCCAGGCTGTCAGTGCTGGACCCCAGGGATGAAGGACTAAACGTCCCTCGCACAGATTCTGAAAACAAAGCCCCAGTCCCCCTCTCCCTCAGCTCCTCCTGCAGTCAGCCCGGGGAGTGCACATTATTTAGAGCAATTATTTAGCATTCTGCTTCTGTCATTCCTTGCCATGGCGCCAGGCCCTGATATGTGATAAAAATATCAACGTTAAATCAACTCTGACAACTGCTGTTTACTTGCAGTGTCACTGGAGCCGGGGGCAGAGTCTACAGCTCCGGCAGGACCTGAAGTGCCAGCGGCAGCGGCAGCTCTCTGGTTCCCCGGGCTGGTGGGCCCAGGTGGGAAGGAAGCCAGCTCGGAGAGGGGCAGCCCCTGGGGACAGGTGGGGCAGCTGCTGGCACACTGCCCCACCCACCACCCACCCCCAGGGGCATCCCTGCTTTGCTCCAACTTCTACCCTGGAAAGTGGGTATTTCACCATCAGTAGAAGCATTCAAATAAAAAACATCGTGGCTTCACAATGTGGTATAGCAGTATGTGAGCACCAGGCCACGTGTGATATTTTTTAAGTTTCCCATCTGCTCTGGCAGATGGAAATGGTTGCCCCATAATACAGATTTTAACACTGAGGCTGGAAGATGTTGAGTAGCTTTCCCAAGGACCGACAGCTAACCAGTGCAGAGCCTGATAGAACCCAGTTCTGTCTGACTCCAGCCCATAGTATCACAATGCAATGAGCTGGAAGGGGTATCTGCGGTGGTTTGAAGCTATGTGTACCCAAGAAGTATGTTCTTAAAGTTAATCCATTCTTGTTCGCATGGACCTATCATAAGTAGGATTTTTTGGTGAGTAGGACCTTAAGATGTGACCCACCTCATTCAGGGTGGGCCTTAATCCTCTTACCAGAGTCCCTTACAAAAGAACAAAATTCAGACAAAGGGAAATCAAGACGCTGAAAGCAGCGAAACCTGGAAGAGAAGGGAGAGACCAGCAGGTGCTGCCATGTGACTTGCCATGTGACAGAGGAGTCCAGGAGCGCCTGCAGCCCGTCTGCGGGGAGGAAGCAGCATCTTGATGATGCCTACCTTTGGACAATTTCACGGCTTCTAACTATAAGCTTGTAAGCTAATAAATTCCCATAGTTAAAGCCAGCACATTTTATGGTATCTGCTTTAGGCAGCAAAGCAAACTTGAATAGCATCCAATGTGGAGTCATCAGAATCCTACCTGGGCTGCAACTGAGGCTGGGGATATCCCCTGAAGGCCAATGAGGATGGGGCCCTCTCTTTAGTGCCTGACCACCAGCTTGGGATGAATTAATGAAACCCACCTGAAGGTGGGAGAACGGACTTGACACCTACCTGCCTTGAGGATGTAGGACAGGGCTGCACCTTCCCCACTCTTGAATTCTGCAATACCACCAAGGCTAAGCAAGGACCCATCTGGCAACTGTGAAGGAGAAGAGAGAGAGTGTAGGGCTGCAGGGAGTGGGGGATGGGACCGAGAAGGGCAGGTAGGAGGGATGGGGAACAAATGGGAGAGAGAGCTCTGCCCTCACAGGATACTCCGCCCTCGTGGTGGAGCAGAGGCCATGCCTTCTCCTTCTTTTGAACTACTAAAAAGCTGAGCATATCACGATTTCTCAGAAAATATCTGCTGGCTGGATTTTCTAAATTAAGGGCACAGCATGGATGGTGGTAATAGCCTCTAATGGGTATCTCAAGGGCCATGGATGACAGTCCTGGGATAAAGTCTCATCTGGTCCTAGGCAAAATGGCTTAGGGGCACCAGACAGCAGAAAGCTGAACATGAGTCACCATTGTGAAGGGGGTGCCGGCCATGCTAGCGGGGTGTGGGCTGCTTTAATGGAGACGCAAGGTCCAAAAGGAAGAAGGCAACAGTCTCGTCTGACTCTGCAGGCTAAGCCCTCCCTCGGGAATGGGGTTCAGTGCTAAGTGTTGTTCTTTAGAGAAATTTAGACAGAGGAGGGTGGCCAGGATGGTGACAGACTTCAAATCATGTCACAGAGAAATATTAAAAGAATTGGACATGTTTAGCCTGTAGAAAACATACAGGAACAAGCTATCAACTATTTAAAGAGCTGTCACAGAATGGACTTGCTCGTTTGGCCCCATAAGGGATAGAATTCAGGCTATTGGTGGAAACTGTAGAAAACAATTTTGGGGGTCCAGTATGAGGACACAGAAGTTAGGACTGATAAACATGTCATACAGTGATGCTTCTTAACCTTTTTCACATCACAGGCCACCCAGAAAACAATGGTATTTGTACAGCTCAATGCGGAAAAGGAATGGACGCAGTTACCCACAGCCACAGGTGACCAGCGATGGGATTCTGACCGCCCCAGGCCCTGGTGGCAGCCCTAGAGCTGAGGAGAATTCACAAAGGGGACTCAGTAGTAGTACACAGCATACTACCTGAGACGCTCTAGCACAGGAGGAGTGAGCTGCCTGTCACTGGAGATGTGCAAGTAAAGGTTGCAAGATGGTTTGGGAGAAAAGTGGCTGCAGGAAAGATTCAAATATTACAAAGCAAGTTGGTCCTTTTCAGCTCAGGGAGGCCCAGAGGGGATAGCACGGCGGCTCTAAGCAGAGCCGAGTGCCCCAGTCCAGGGCCCACCAAGGTCATCCTACTGCTCCTGGGAGAGCAGGTTCCTCCCAGTGATGACCTACTGGCCCTGCTGTGGGAGACCCAGGGGACCCCAGGCTCTGACCGTCCCACTAGCCTCCCATCCCTGCCCGGGATAAGGCCTACAGATGGACTAATTAAAATCACCCAAATTGAGTTCAATTGAGCAGAAGAAAGGAGGCTGGATCCCATCAATTATCCTCGGCCGACCCTCATGCATCATCCCAAACACAGGGCACTGCCACTTCAGACAGACAATAGCAATTAGCAATTGGGGCTTTGATGTTGTCAAAATAGAGCATCAATGTTCTGCTCACAGGGGGTGCAGTGAGGAGATGCCTTGGCAAGCCTGTCTCAGCACGTCTGGTGGAAGGGCCTGGACATTAGAACCAGCCAATCCTGGGCTTCTCCACCCACTGACTGTGTGACCTTGAGCCAGTTACATGGCCTCTCTGAGCCCATCTCCTAGCTGTAAAGCAGGATGGATAGAACCCACCCCATAGACTTGTTAAAGGGATTTCACAAGATAACATGTGGCATTGCCATGGGCACCCTGTGTGATCCTGAGAAAGTCATTCCATTCTTGAATCCCCAGTGTCTCCCTGTGTAAAATGACAGGATTTGTCCATAAGATTGCAAAGGTTCTTCCAGCTCTCTAAGGTCCTGGACTCCTTGACATGGGAATTTGTCTGAGGTGGGCCATGAAAAGCCATCTTTGGGATGGTCAGGCCAGCCCCTGGAACCTGAAACCTCTCTGCCTCCTTCAACAGGGTCTCCCCATCATCTCCCTCTGATCCCCCACTCCCAACCAAACCCAGACTCTAGCCCTGCAAATGGCCAACAATACTCTTGGCCTGGAATCCCTCAAGACCCAGAAATTACTAGCTTTTGGTTTATGTAGCACTTCTGTGTCCCCAGCCATGTCCTCTCCACCTCTGCCCCCGCCCAAAAAATAGCTCACACCTTGAAAGACACAGAGTCACTAATGGTTTCTGTCTCTACTCCAATACCGATTAGGAGAGTACGGGGCTATTGGTGTTTCATCCACAGTCAGCTGGCTGCGTTGCCTGGGGCAGATGGTCTTCACCAAGGCAGAAGAGAGAGAAAAAAGGTCTGCTGGGTTATGGTGTCAGAAGCCAGAAAGGCCAAGGGAAGGTGGGCTGAGTGGCTGGACCAGCTGGGTTTATATTCTGCATTTCTGAGTCAGAAATCCAAGGGCCACACCTGCCATCTCCAGCCTAACCCAGCCTTTGTGCTGTGGGGAGCCACAGGGACGAGGTGAAGCCTGTGCATTCACACAGATGCCTGGAGCTGGACAGTTGGACACTCACAGCTCACTCATACCCAGTGCACTGGACATTTTCAACCCTGCCCCCTCCCCCCCGCCATCTGCAGCCCCTTCCACCCTGCTGTGTGTCCCAGGAGGTCAACCTCCATGGTCTGCATTGCCCAGGCTCCTTTGTCCTCTGGCTTCCATTTGAGTTCACTGGGGAAGATGCAAGCAAGAGATGGAAGGGTAGAGGGCAGAGAGGCTGGGCTCTGTATTCCCTAACTTCCTCTTCACCAGACCTCCACCTAAGGCCACAGCTCCTACAGCTACAGCTCTCACTGGTGGGGACTGTTCTCTCCCTGTGGCTTTCAGGGCTGGGATGGCAATAGCTTCCTTCACTCACACCCCATTGCTATGCCCTGGGGTGCTTTACCATCTGTGTTAGTTTTCCTTAACCCTGTCTTCCCTTCATTAAACCCTCTTTACCCCCTTTGGAGTGGCCCATCTGCTTCTGGATGGGACCCTAATCAGGCCCCTTGCTCCTCTGTCTAGACCAATCAGTCAACCCTGCTCTCAACCCTGACCTGCTGTGGGGACTCCAGGAGTCCAGGGCACAGCAGAGGGCACCTGCTGTCCTCACCAGTAGGACGGTCAGCGTGCAGATACGGCAGCCATTTCCCAGTTAAATTATAGAGGCTCTCTTGTCTGGTCCCTGCCTCCAGGCAGCACCCCTCCAACCTACCCATTCTTTCTTTCATTATATCTTCAGTGAGTCTATCCTGTGCCCCAGGCCCAGTGCTAGGCACTGAAGATATAAAACTAAATAAGATTCAGTCCCTGTCTCCAAGGAGCTCCCAGTCTAGTGGGAGTCAGACACACATAGAAATAGGGACACAGTATATTGGAGGTGCTGTGAAAGAGCCAGTGCATAACAGACAACGTCCATCTCTGAGAACTGGGGGACCAGATGGGGTGTCTTTGATTCAATCCATCAGTATGCCCAGAGACAAATTTTCCCTGTTAGGGACTGTTTGGATTTGAACCACTCTGGAAGTTGGGGAATGGCCTGGATGACATATCTGAGTCCTTCACAGGGCTATTACCCCAAGAGTCCCCACCTAAACTCACCAAGCTTCACCAAAGCACTTGACCTTGCCCTTGGTTTTCTCTCCCTTAAGCTGTAGGTGTGGAGCCACTGGCTTGGAGGAGGGAGAGGGGAACAGGGTCCCCGATCAACAGCCCACTGCTCTGTCTCAGGCTGCTACCCTCTAGCTACCAGATGGGACAGAGGGTTGGGTGTCAGTTCAAGAGCCCCAGGTCACAGACTGCCCTAACAAGGACAGGATTCATTCTAGAGCCTCCCTCCCAGAATGTATTCCAGCAAGGAAGGGGCCTGCTTAAGTGGATCGCTGCGGCTCAGAGAGGAATTTACAGGATTAATCTTTAATACTTGCTGGCATCAGTAATTTGGTTATTAAAAGAAGAAATAATAAAATAACAAGCTGATCCCATACCATTTGATGAGCTTCTCTCCTCCCAAACACAAATGCTCTTACATACACACACACACACACCAGCTGTTCTGGAAAAGTCCATGGTGGCAGCAATGAGCACCAGGACCCCTGATCTTAAGAGACAAAGATGGGGTCAGAGAGGGAATGGGTGTTTCTTTAGGCTCCAAAGACCACTATTCACAACAGATGGACAAAATTCAATTAAGCAATTCTAGAACCAGAGTATAGAAATGGGAGAGACACCACCCAGTGCTCCTGGCAATGAATATTAAATAAGTAAAAAGCCACCCAAAGTGATAAAAATTGAATTTAATTGAATGTTGTCATGTAGATCCCACATTTGAATATAATCAGATTATAAATTGTACTCCAACAACTTCAAAACCTACAGGGTGTCATCAAGAGAATTCACTTCTGGCAGAAAAGGTCAGTCCCACATTCAACAAACATTTATTAGGAACCTACCATGTGCCAAGCACCTGGTTAGACACTGGGATATAAAGATGAGCTCAGGACAGCCCAGCCCTCGAGTTCCTCACAGGCTAGAGAAAGATGCAGATTCCTAAACAAACACTGGCAATATGATGGGAGAACCCAGGTAAAAGCAACGTGCTGTGGAAAGATGGAGAAGGAAGAGCTCCTCTGCCCAGAGGAACCAAAGAGGTCTTAACAGATGAGGTGACAACTAAGTTGGGTTTTAAAGGGAGGAATTTACCAGATGGAGAAGGTATAAAAGGCATCGCAAGCAGAAGGAGCAGTCTATGCAAAGGTGCCGAGTGTGAAAGAGCATGGCATGCTCAAAGAGCAGCAAATAACCCCACTCGGCTGAAGCATAGAGTGGGAGGGGTAGTGACAGGAGCTAAGTTAAGGGGTTAGGTGCTAGCTCAAGAGCCCAAAGTCACAGATTCCCTGAAGAAGGGCAGGATTCACGGAAAGGAGTGTTGGAGGTCAGATCATGAAAGATTTTGAGTGCCAGGCAAGAAAGTTTAGATGTTACTCAATAGGAAGAGCCAAGCCAATAATATAGGTTGTTATGTGGGGACATGAGAAGTCAGAGCTATGCCTGAGAAAGATACATGGGAAAAACAAAGCCTGCTACTCCAAAGACTGTGGGATCCTGGAGGTAACAGGACTGAGGAAGCCTCAGGTAGTGGCATCCCCTCCACCTAGGAGGAGTCCACAGATGGAGTGCTGATGAGACAAGCCCCATAACTATGTGAGGACACAATTTCAGGGGTCCTGGATGGAAATCATCCTGTCCATTTCCACCAGTGCAGGTAGGGCTGAGGAGCAAACAGACCCTCAGTGAGGAGGGTTTCTAGGTCTTGGTATAGCTGGGCTGGCACAAGGTCTACTCCTCCCCTCTAGAAGAAGTAATGGTGTAGACAACCTTAGAGGAACCAGCCAGGGCCCAAGACAAGCTTGCAGGTCTCCAAATCCAAATCCATTACATCTTGATCATCAATGGCCTCAAGAAGCTCATGAGACACTGAACAAACAAGCAGAGGATTCTTCATGATGTACAAACAAAACTCAAGTTACACATTGATAAACCCAGGTCTCAAGAATCAAGTCAGAGGCAGGACTTCTGGTAGTGGTAGAGTGAAGAGATCAGCAAATCCTTTTCCAAAAAAAAACAACTATAAAATTGAACAAAATAGTCAAAAAACAACCATTTAAAGACTCTGGAAATCAATCAAAGACAAACAACAAACTGAGAAGCATTTATTCACAAGAAACTGAGCTATGGATAAGAAAAGTGAGAGTCTGCAGAGTTCTAGCCTGGGGCTGCTCCTATCCCCACCCCCAGCGTAGTTCTTGAGCGAGCCTTGCCATAAAACCAGCACAGCATCTTCACTGCCAGACAGTTGTCTTGATTTAGAGGAGAAATTAAGGAGCTCACATCCAGTGCTTGGCTAACTCAGTGGGGAAACAAATGGGACAAGCCCACAGCTCTGCTGGCCTGAGCTTGAGGTCCCAATCGGGGCAAGCAGCAGACCTGCAAACCAGCCCAAAATTTGACAGGGAGATTCTGGAAGTAAGAGAGCCATAGAGAGGGGTAGGAAAGCCACCCACACCTCCCTGGCTAACTGGGAGGCTGCACACACATACAGGGAAGACAGCACATAAGGAAGACCATAGGATGGTCTGGTAGAAAGTAAGAGCAGGGGAAGACTTAAAACCTGCCTGACCTTTCGATGTGCCCCCCCAATCCACACAAAGAGTATGGAAGCCTTTCTGACTCGAGGTGTTCACACACATTTCTGACCAATCACTCACTGACCACTAAGCTATGCAGACATAGACACCACCCCTAGGAAGCCAGGAGAAAAAATAAAAATGAGAATTTTTAAATAAATGAGCAGAGACATGAGTGGTCACACACCACTGGGGAGACAAATTCCACAGATTAAGTCCAGGTAAGTTACTACAAGACAAAACAAAGCAAAAACAAAAAAACCAGCAAGAGCAATCTTCAAGGGGAAAAAACTCAGAACCTGGAGTGCATACAATATATTATCTAAAATGTTCAGTTTTCAACAATGAGACTTGGCAAGCAGGAAAAGGCAATCTATAGTCAGAAAAATAAGCAGTCACTAGAAACCAATTCTGAGAGAGCCCAGATACTGGATTTAGCAGACAAATTCTTCAAAACAACTATTACAGATGTGTTCAATGAATTAAAAAACCATGTTTAAAGAATTAAAGGAATATATGATGGCAATGACTCAACAAATAGGGAATCTCATGAAGAAATAGAAAACTATAAAAAGGAACCAAACGGGAATTTTAGAGTTAAAAAGCACAGTAACAAAAATGAAAAATTCACTAGATGGGCTCAACAGCAGATATAAGATGTTAGAAGAAAGCTTCAGTGAACTTAAAGTTAGGTCAATAGAAATGATCCAATATAAAGAACAAAGAGAAAAATGATTGAAGGAAAATGAACAGAGCCTCAGGGACCCATGGTACAACATCATTTGTACTGACATCCCTGTAATGGGCGACTCAGAAAGAGAGTATGAGAGAATGGGACAGAAAAATCACTTGAAGGATCAAGACAACCTCCTATGTGAAGTCTCCTTCACTACTCTGCACTGGTTTTGGGGGATGGAGTAGGGAAGACAGTCATCTGGGGAAGGCCAGAGGCTCCAGGGGTATGCCAAGAGCCCCTGCAAGCCTCAGCTCTGAGCTGCATCTCAGGGAGGAGATACTGTTCTACTATGTCCTGGACACTATGCTAGCACTTTCCATAGGTCATCCCATTGTCCCCTGTGATGGTTGTCGAGTGGTTTTATAGTCACATTCTCAAGATGCAGAAAAGGCTTAGAAAAACCATCAAGTGACCAAGCTGGGACTGGAACCCAAGTTTCCCTACTTCTTTCTTCATGCCTTTCCCACCACACCCCGATGCCTCTCAGCCCACACTCTCATGCCCCTGTGAGCTCAGCAGTGGTATCTCCTCAGGGTCCTGGATCAGAGAAGGACAGGTGTGGCCTCAGGCAGAGAGAGGCACTGAGTGGAAGTCTGGGGCTCAGGAAGCAGCAGACCAGGAAAGAGGGGGCAGACGTGGTGCTCCCTAGGAGCCCATGGAACCCTCTCCTCTTTCCACAGATAAGTAAGTGGGCCTCCTGCCAGGACAGGCTGTCCCCATCCCCAGGGAGCCTCCAGGCCATGCCTTCCTCCTGGGGCTGACACGCCAAGTAGGGTACAGGGGCTGGACAGGAACGGATTCTAGGTGACCTCGGGATTCCCTAGAGCTTCAGCTAACTAGGGGCTTCCTTCCTGAACCCAGTCAGAAGTTGGTCTGGGCCTTGCCTTTAGAAGGTCAGTTTCACTCACCGAATCCTTTGCCTTCAGCTCACAGATGAGGTTTGTACCCACATTTCTAATCATCCTCCTCACTCTCCTGAAAAGTGGATAACAGATGTGGCAGTTTGAGTCTTTTGTGGGTCCCAGAAATGTATGTTCTTAAAGCTAATCCATTCCTGTGCATGAAAACTTGCTGTAGGTGGGAGTTTTTGATTAAATTACTTCAGTTAAGGGCCTTTGATTAGATTGTGTGACCCAGAGTGGGCCTTAATCCTCCTACTGGAGTCCATTATAAACTGAAATTGGCAAGGCCGCAGAGACACAGAGAAATGCCCAGAAGCAGAGAGAAAGCCACAGATGGAGCAGCCAGAAGCTGAAAGCAATAAGGCCTGGAAAACGGGCGAGACGAGCCGACACTGTCATTGCACCATGCCGTGGGCCTGATCCCTCACAGCTGCAGCTTGGGAAGATGGCATCTCCTGATGAAGTCTTGATTTAGACATTTTCACATTTCAGAACTGTAAGCTTATAATTAATAAATCCCCATTGTAAAAGCCAACCCATTTCTGGTATATTGCTCCCAGCAGCATTTAGCAAACTAAAACATTAGATGAGGATTCTAAGGCCCAGGCTGGTTAAGCAATTTGCCTGAGGTCACACAGCTTGAGGGGCCTGGATTTGCTCTTTAGTATGGCTGACTCCAAAGCTTATGCTCTCTTGTCTGTCTCTCTGGGGCATCTTGCTCCAAATATTCACCCCAAACTCCTCTCCTGAAGGGACTGGGAGCAGCAGAACATGTGTTCCATACCCAAAGCCGAGTACTGAAAAGCGGGGCAATGTCACCATCAAAAAAATGGCTCCAGGTTTCAGGTTGGATACCCCCTCCCACTCCAGTCCCTTTTCCCACCTTGCACCCCAGAACACAGTCAGGGATACACCAAAGAAAGGAGATTTAACTGCCGTGAGAGGCAGGGAGATTCAGAGCCAAAGCCACTCAGGTGGGCCCCACCACAGCCTTCTCTGGCCATGTCCTCACCCCCTCAGGAACAAACACCCCGCCCCCAGTACCCCAGAGGGCTAGAGCTCTGGTGGTTACACACCCCATGCCAGTCTGAAGGCACAACCCCTGTGTGGCATTCTCTGTGATATTCCAGAGACTAGCACGTGGCAGCTCGGCAAGTAGCTGCCACAACCCAGGAAGCCACTGCCTCCCTTTAGTCTCCTTCTGTGCAGAAGCAGGAGGCCCAGGGGCTCAGACACTCTGAGCCTCAGTTTCCTTATCCTTTAGGATGGGAGGAGTAATACCTACTTCACAAGAGTGGTGGGATAACCAAGGAGACAATATAGTAAAAGTACCGGGAGAGAGGGCTGGGGCAGGGACGTAGGCGGGAGAGGACAGGGAGAAAGACCAGGGCTCACTGGAGACTGAAGCAGCTGGGAACGACTTGAAGACAAATGAGGCACGTTGGCGTCTAGAGCCTGGGAAGGCCTTTAGGAGACGGAAGGGGGTGAGCGAGGGCCAGGGGTGGGAAACCACGCGGGGCCTGTGGGGCTGGAGGAGGGGGTGTCGGAGGGGTGACTGGTCCCCGGGTCAGAGGCGGGATGAGAAGCAAGGGCAGGATCCCACGGGGTTTAAGGCACAGAGTGAGTCCTCAGGCCAGCCTGTCGCCCGCACGCTCCAAATTAAATAACTGCAACTCCGCTTTTATTTCCTCTCTGACAGCAACTTATTGCGAAGGCAGCTGCTTCTGACATTCTAATATTCGGAGTCACATCCTGTGGGATAAACACATCGTTGTTGTCTGAGCCAATGATTTGTACGAGGATAGGCGGGATCCGGGAGGAGCAGGGAGAGGCTGGGAAGGGGGCTGCTGGCAGCAAAGGGAGAGAAGGAAAAGGGCTCAGGTTCCACGGGACAGGCCTCCGACCCTGGGGTAGTTTGGTCTGTCTGACCGTCCTCCCCTGTCTACCTGTCTGCTTGATAAGCATCTTTGAACACTCATTACATGCCAGGATCTGTGCCAGGCCCTGTGGGGGATACTGACCCCGACTTCCAGAAGCTCACATCTCACACTACAGTGTGGGCAGCAGGCAATCACCCAGCAGGTGGAACAGCCAAGTACGTGGAGCCGGGTGCTTTGGAGACACACTTCCAGGTTCAAGTTCTTACTCGGCAGCTTACTAGCAGAATGACCTTGGGAAACTTTTCAGACTTCAGTTCCTGCATGTTTCAAATGGGAATAGCAGTGTGGTCTTCTTCCTAAGGTCACTCAGAGGATTCAATAAAACCGTGCATAGAAAGCGCCAACCAACGTTATAAAAATAATGCATCAGGCAGCATGAAACGCTGCCGAAAGAGAGGTGCTGGCAAAGGGCTATGGCAATGTTGGGGAGAACTTTGCTCCGACATCATCCAGCCCTGGCTTACTTGAGAGCTTCCCAAAGTCCACATAAGCCTACCCCGGCCTCAGACACAAGTGGAGCCCCTCCAGGCATCTCAGCATATAGTGGGGTGCTCTCTGTGCAGCAGTCCAGCACTGGACACACAAGCACCTGCAAGAGAGAAGCAAATATGAAGCCTGACCACACTAATGGGGGTGAATCACTCGCAGTGGAAGAGAACGCTGAAGCCAGGCCTGCGTCCCGAGTGTGGTATAAGCTGGAGTATAAGCCAGAAGGTCCCAAGGGCAGAGAGACTTCTTTTCCTAGGGCTCCTGTGACAAAGTGCCACAAACCCCGTGGCTTAAAGCAGCAGAGATGTATCATCTCACAGGCCTGGAGGCCAGAAGTCCAAAATCAAGGTGTCGGTGGGCCAGGGCTCCCTCAGAAATCTGTAGGGAAGACACCCTGGCTTCTGGCAGTGGCTTGCTGGCAATCCGTGCCATTTCCTGCCTCAGTCCACACATACCATTCTCCCCACTGTCTGTCTGTCTGTGTCCAATTTGACACCAGTCATACTGGATTAGGGCCCACCCTCACTGAGTCTGGCCTTGTCTTAACTAAGAGTTTGTCCTCCGCGTAATGTCAATTTAACACCTTCAAGGACCTTATCATATTCACGGGAAAGGTAGGGGATGGGGGGAGGGTGGGGCCAGGACTTGAACATGGCCTTTGTGGTGGACACAATTCCACCCATAACAGAGACCAAGTGAGGCTCAGTGGAAAGGGTCCATCGCCCAACAGCGGAGAGCAGGGAGGCGGGGGCGGCACTTAAAGAGCCAGCAGCAGGAAACCTGAAGGGTGGGCTGGGGGCCGGGGGCTGGCCAGAGGCTGGGGAAGCTGGAGTAGAGGGGGAGGGCAGGGAGGTGGAGCGGAAGAGGGCCTGTGGAATTGGGTGAGTGGAACACAGATTTGGGTCAGGCCTTCCCAATCCACCTGGAAAGGAAGAACAAAAAGGAGGATGCGAGATGCGGTGAGAATACCCTGAAGAGTGGCTGATGACTGCTCTGGCCTTTCAAATGCAGGGAGTACGGTAATCTAATAAACATGGCAACAAAGCATTTGTCACCACACTAATTTTATTAGAACAGATCTCAAATGGCTAATTTCCTTTTACTAATGAGCAAATTAGTTGAATCTCTGATCTGCTTTTAAGGCACTTATACTAATAAAACATGAACGACAGTGAAATTTGTTGGGAGATGCGGCGACACGTGTGTTGGGGTTGAGGGGCGTCTCCAGGCACAGAGGACTGTGCTAACAGGGCTTTGCCCCAGGTGCCTCTGGTCTGCGCAGACCGGCTTGGCGCTCAGCCCAGTCCACGGGAGGAGGAGAGAAGCAGCCCAGGAGCCAGGGGTCAGGTGGAAGCAGGAGGAGGAAGGGCCAGGGTCTGGCTGAGCAATGGAGTGGGGGAGACGCTGTCAAGTGGGAGCAGGAGGGCTTCAAACTTTCAGCAAAGCTTCCTTGAGAGGAGCCAGATTTGGTGGGGAGAGGGGAGGGAGCGGCTACCCACCTCTTGCACTCACCCCTGCCTCCTGGATCTCGTGTCCTGTAGAGAGAGAAGTGCTTCCCAAAACACTTGCAGCCCTTGACGACCCAGGCTGGATCGCATCAAGGCTGAAAGCTTTTTGGCCAAAACATCTTTCGGAGGCCCAGAGCTGGGGCTGCCCAATTCGATGACAGTGGAAGGCGTGCGGCCCGGCTCTTTTCCTTGGCAACAGGGCTCTGGCTGGCTTTGATGGGGGCTGAGACTTGCTGCCAGCAGCCTGGGTGGGCCTGGGAGAGCACACAACAGGGTGGAGGGGTGGGCTGCGGAGAGGTGTACAGAAGGGTCTTAGGCCAATCAGAGCCCAGGGAGGCTGCCTCCTGCCTGAAGGGTGGGGTGAGAGGGTGGGCATGGCCAGTCTCACCTCAGAGGGACTGGGAAGGGTCCCCGGCTGGCTTTGGAGGAGTGCTTGTCGTTGGCAGAGGGAGAAAGCCAGGGAAAGTACCCCTGCAGTGAGACCAGTGAGAAGGGCTATGAGGCGCTGGGATGCAACCTGGCGAGCACAGGGCACCCCCTGGGTCAAGCAGGCTTTGCAAAGAAGCGGGAAGTGGATTCCTGGGAAGGACACCCAGGGCCAGGCAGGCTCCCTGGTCCAAAACATGCTCTGGTCTTATGCCAAGAAGGACTTGAGAGAGCCGAGGTCTGTGGCCATGGGGAGCACCTGGGGCTGCCCCAGCAGTGAGCCTGACTGAAATGTCCTCCAAATGCCCCACAGAAGAATGAGAGCCTCCTCAAGTTCCAGTATGGCATGGAAAGGAATTGAGATTTAAATCCTGGCTCAGCCCATTAACTCGGGTCCCAGCTCATGCCCTTATTAGCTGTGTGCTTTGGGCCCAGTTACTCAGCCTCTCTGTTCTTTGGCTTATTCTTCTTCAAAGGGGGAGATACTAGTACTTAACCTCTGAACTATTGTGAGTGCTCAGTGGCACATTGCAAGCACTCATCGAAAGTTAGTTCCCCTTATTCTGCAGCCTGAGTTTTCGGAGCTGCTGCCCCTTCTAGGCCACACAGAAAGTGTAAGGACAGTGCTGAGTTGCCAGAGGAAACAAGGGGGTCCCAGGTATGTGCCGGGCACCTTCATGGTTGGGCTGCCTCAAAAGAAGGGGTCGTCTCAGCCTCAGAAACAATCACATATCTGGCAGGGATGCCCTGATGACCCTCAGTGTCCCCTGGGGATTGCCGTGCAGCTGCCCTTGTGCAGCATCCACCAGAAGTCACAGGTCCCACAACCACCTTCTTGGCATATGGCATCCTTCTCAAAAGGCCCCAGAATAAGCCTGCTGCCCTGCAGCCCTCAGCTTAGCAAGGGCTCCCTGGATCCAGCTGCGACAAACCACCTGGGCAAAATCCACAAGTAGCTTTCTTGGTAGGGCGTTTGAGGTGGGGGTACCATAACGACAGCACCAGAAGGTGAGATATGCAACAGATCAGGGGTTTGCAACACAATCCCCATGCAGGCTCTCCCAGCACTTTCCTCTGTGCCATTCGATAGCTCCGACCTGCAGTGGAAGCCACTGCCAGAAACCTCATTAGGCTGCTGGCACCTCTGATGACCGGCAGGTCCACTCCCCAACACACACCTGCCACTGCCGCTCCCCGGCCCACACAGTCCCCAGGGCCACCTCTCTGATGCGCTCTGGCCTCATTCATTATTCAGCCATTTCCTCAGATCAGGGGCCCGCGGGCCAGAGAGTTGGCAGTTGTAAGCGCTTTCATCTCCCAGGTTGTGCAGGGAATGCAGAAAGGCTGGCTGGCGTCCAGGACAGGCAGGGGAGGCGCTGGGTCTGCGGGGCCAGCACGCTGTATGCTCTGAGACCACCCCCCACAGGCTGCCCCACCGGACTTGCCCGACAGGAAGAGCACGTCCCTCCTGGGCTTTCACCCCTACCCTGATGACAGCCCCCACTGATCCCCGTCCCTGCTTCTAAGCGGCAGAGCTGGGATTTGATCCCCGCGTGTCTGCATCCAAGTCCCAGCTCCATTTTTTTTTTGCAAGTGGTGAGACTTGACTGTTACGCAAATAGCATGAGAATGAGTTTTGGGCTGAAGGTAGCATGAAATCTCTGGCAAACTCCTGGGTAGAGGGAGGAAGGTCCCTCCTGGTGTGGGTGGCAGGTTGGAGACCAGAGGCTTCTCCTGGGCGGCACCACACACGGGCTGATGTGCAATGGGCGGTAATGCTGACTAGACTTCTCTGCAACTTTCCCTCCCAAAAGCACGACCAGCAACTTAGCCTTCAGCCACCTGAACAGATGCAGGGGCTGGGGGAGGAGGGAGAGACATCTGGTGGCATTGCCTCATCTTAAGTACTTCTTGCCCCTTTGCATAAACTGGATCCATCGCCCTACACTGTTAAGCCACCAAAGGATCAAAATGGGAGTCTCCGATACATGTCTGCAGCTGTCCCAAGCCAGAGTGGGATTCCTGAGGGGGAGGCAGAGCCTCCATGGCCTCAGAGGAAGGCGCGGGGAGATGGGCACCCAGCAGGGATGGTGGCCGTCTCTATGCCCAGTACCTGACACCTTTCTCTTCCCTTCCATGAAGACCTATTTCAGGAACAATCAAAGGGGACGTCAAAGGAGAAATCTCCTGTTGAGACCATCAACAGTTCAGGGAGAGGGGAAGCAGGGTGCTAGAGACAGCTGCCCCACTGCCCCCTATGTCCCAAAGTGTAGATTTTCCCATAGAAATCTGGGTGGTCCCTTCTAGACACCCAGGAAACCTAGGACCAATGATAGAAGAACCAGACAAGATCTCAAAAATGTGACTTTAGGTTGACTGCTACAACCCAGACTGTTTTCTCCAAGCCTGACTCCCAGGCCTGCGTCTCTCCCGAGCTCTCCGCTGTGATTCCCGCAGAAGAGACCAGCCTTGGCAAAGAGGATGGGATGAGTGTTCTTTGTGGAGGTCCTGGCCTGGAGGGTCTAGAGATTGTAGCCTTCCAAACAGCCAGGCTGAAGACCCTCACCTGGGCCTTCCCAAGGACCCCAGCCTCCAAGTCCTAGGAATCTGGAGTTTAATTATACACCTTACCAGAGAGAATACAAGTGGCTCAGCTCAGTCTGACCCCAGTTCCTGCAGGGTCTAATCACGTACCCCTCACTCACATTGTTCCCTGCCAGGGACCCGTGCACTTATCACCACTCCCCTTCTCGTATTCAGATTCTCCCTGTCTTCAAGAACCAGCTCAAGTTCCACCTGGTCCAAGAAGTCTTTTCTTCTGCTCCAGGCCCTCCTGATTCATCCCTTTCCATCAGCCCAAAACACATGGTTTGGCTCTTGACCATAAATCATGTGGCAATTAATTAGAAACTCTTCTTATACCTTATTTCACCAGGGAAGCTTATAGACAAGGAGCTCGGTCGTTCCCTTCTCTAAGATTGCCCAGTGCACACCCTGCACTCCTTCCCACAGCTGCTTCTCTGCCCAGACCACTGCAATCACCTGGTTACTGCTCAAATCCATCCTGCGCAGCTCTGACAAATTACTCTCCCTAAAGCAGCACTCTGGTCATGCTCCTCCACAGCTCAAAAACCCTCGATGGCACCCCACTGATTATTCAGTAAAGCCCAGATTCCTCTGCTCGGCTTTCAAGGTCTGCCATGGCATGGCTAAAGCTCCCCATTCCACCTCCACCCCACGCATCAATTAAACTTGGCACTTTGCCAGTTCCCAAATATAACTTGCAATTTCTTGTCTTGGTGCTCTTCTTCATGCCATTCCAGCCACCCAGAATACCATTCTCTCCCACCCCCATTTGCCAAATACCTACCCGTTCTTCCAGGTCTGGCTCAAACACCATCTGCCTCCACTCCGCTCCACACCAAGAAGAAGCCTCTCCCACCTCTGAACTCACACGTGCTTGGTACCTCCCTGGGGCGTTCAACCTCAGCCTGCCTCTCAGCACAGTGCCTTCCAATACACTCTTTTTATCCTCCTCTGTGAGTATAAACAACTGGGCACAAGGACCATCAGACATCGCCACCCAGTGAAAGGAGGTCACCATGTCTTTCCTGCTTGCTCACATTTCCAAATCTTGTCTTCAAGAGAATCCAGGAGTCTAGATAAGGATTTAAGCTACTGCAGCACACTCAGCACCGTCAGAGGCAAGATGACTGTCCCCCACGCAGTGGTCAGAGGGAGGGGCGGTGCCTCGCAGTTGCTGGCTCCAAAACCCAACCCAGCCAAGGACCTCGAGGGCGGCCAGCGATGGGCCGTGGAGGGAAGGTCATCCATCCATCCTAAGCCCTCAGGGCTTCCAGTTCACCGGACTCCAGGGTTGGGGGGGATGTAAGATCCATGGGCCTGTCTGCCAGCATTCTTTAGACCCTAGAGCCGAGGGGGTGCAGGAGAAAGGGGTGCAGAGGCCACACCAGCAGCCATGTGGCTGCTCAGGGTCTTATGTTCTAAATGAGGAAACCCCGAGCCTGGGAGGCCAAAGTCTGGCTAAGTGTGTAGCAGGATCCATGAGGTCCTTGGTGACCTTCTGCTCGCCTCCTGCCAAGCCCCATTCCTGCCTTTTATGGCCACAATTTGCTCCCCGCCTCCCACCTACACACACACACACACACACACACACACACACACACACCAATAATTCGGTCTGGACAGCCCACCCAACCTGGAATGGGCTGGATGGGTAGAAGCATAAAGACAGCATGGAATAGTCGAGAACACCGGACCAGGACCGCAAAGGCCTGGGCTAGGAGACCACGTCTCCAAGGCTCCGTTTCCTCCTCTGGGATGTGTGTGATACGAAGAGCTATGCTTCATTGATCACAGGCCCCTGCAAATCACCACACATTCATCTCCCATAACGATAATGGAGCGGGCCTTGTCCTGGGCACCAGAAAGGCTGCCACTAACAGCCTGCTCTCACCCCAGTTCCCAGATCTGGAAACTGGGGTGGGGGGTGGGGGGTGGGGGGGTGTTGACTTCAGTCTCTGAGGTCCCTTCCCACCCTCACATCCTTGCTTCTCTGATTGCCTGAAGTCCCAGCCTGCCTCCAAGTGTTGCTTGAGAATCAAATGAAAGTGAGTGTCAAGGTACAGAATGCCCCACGGGACAGACAGACAGCCTTGGAGCCGTGGTGGGAGGCATGGAGAAGAGACTCACCTCGGTTCAGCCTCCACGTGGGACAGCCGTCACAGAGCCCGCTGGCTGGGCCAGTCTTCTCCCAGGGGCCTGGGGCCACCTGCGTTAGTTCTCTAATCCTAGCAGGTTTGCAGCTGTCTCCGTTTGGGTGGGAAATGGTGGGCTTTTTGTAGTTTTGATTTTAAGATCTTCAAGCCACTTCTTTTGCTCTTTTCCTTACTAAAGGTTCCCTCGCCCAGCTTATGTAATATCCAAAAATCAATTGCTTATTTTCCTGTCTATTTAGAAATGAAAGTGGGACTTAGAGGGGTTGCCTGCAAGCCAGGAGGCAGCCCCAGGCTGAGCCAGAGGCACCAACAGAGAGAAAGCCCAGGCAGCTGGCTTCTAAGCTCGGCTATAAAGAGGCTGAGTGCTTGGGGTCTCCAAGGGCCTCGCGGTTGGAAAAGGCCCCCAGAGCTGGGCTCTCTGTTGACAAGGCCACCCCCTCCCCTCCTCTGCTCACCCCCACTCCCAAACAGGGCCTGGAGCACCAGGCCCTCTGGAGGCCACAGTGGAGCCAGTGGAACAGGGCTGGGGCTGGTCCTTAAAAGACAGCACAGCAAATTCACCTGCAGGCTGCTCGCTCGCCCCTGGAATCAACTCTCGACGGGACCTGGGTTCCAAGAAGTTTCTGTGGCTAGGCCTGGTTGGTCCTAGAGATGCAAGAGGGGAGACCTCTAGAAAATTCTGAAGAGAAGAAAACAAAAAGGCCCTGGGTTCTAGTGGCAGAGCCACTAACTTGCTGTATGATGTTGCGCAAATCACTTGCAGTTTTTGGGCTTCAGCGTGAGCCCATATGAAATGTTCCCATGCCAGTCCGTCTCACTGCCTCACTCTTGTCCAAGACGTGAAGGGTGAGATGGAAGCTAAATTTGATCTGTCCTGCCTCCCTAGAAGGAATAAGCTCCCCACTGCCCCTGGCTCATTGGCTACTCTGATGGCTTCCTCTGTCCCCTCCCAACCCAGCACCCAGGGCTTTTCTTCCAACCCGGCTCAGCCGCAGGCCAAGAGCCCACACATCAGCAGTAGTAGCTGCCGCCCCTGCCCGACGAGGCTCCAGCCACACTGGAGTTCCGACTCCTCACCTTCCCCTCCCACCCCATCTCTCCTTCTGCTCTCTTGACTTATCCATAATTCACTGGGAATGCAATACCGTTTTTAAAAAAGAAAAAAAAAAGCCATTTTGCTTTGAACTAACAGAGTCAGGCCTCATTGTTCCCAATATCACCAAGCAATTTCTAAGCTAGGGGAGTGTTGAATTGGAGCAGGAAGAAGGACAATTGGGCAGGGTCAGCTGACACAGGGTGGGAAGGGTGGAGGGCTGGGAGCTCCAGAGAGATGAGAGGAAGGACTCAGTTGGGAATTAGGAAAAAAGGGTGGTGGGGTCTCAGGGGGTGCCCGAGAGGTATCACCCTAACATTTTCTCTCTTTTCTTCCTCTCCCACTCACTATCCTCGACTCTGGGTTCACCTGGAATGTAACTTCTTTACCAATTAACAAAATCTCCTTTCAAGAATCCTGGCCTGCCCTAATATCTCCACCCTCTCCGCTGCAAGCTCCTCCAGCAGAAATTCCGGCCAAAGAGAGTTTGCGCAGCTCCAGGTCATGGAGAACGTTGCCCAGTCCCTGCCTCTCAAGGGTGACCCCACATCTTTCAAGGCAGGGTTCGTGGGGTTCCTTCTCCTAACCCACATCTGGGAGGATTAATTGCCCCTCCCCGGCCGCCATGGCATTTGGCTCACTGCATAAATTTAGTACCTGCGACATTCATCTAACTCACAGTCCATGGACACAAATGCCACCCTGAGCACTGCAAGTTAACACCCTGATAAATTCCATTTATGAGCAGGAACCATATTTATTTATCTTTATAGCCCAGTCCCAAATACTGTTGTTGAATGAACAAAATACTCTGGTATCTACACAATTCTGGACCTAATGTTGATTGGCTGATACCAATTATCTAAAGGGACATCAAAAATCTCAGGAGCAAGAAATTCATTCCCCACATTTCTAGAATGGCACTGTCTGGTAGAACTTGCTTCGACGATGGAAACATCCTATATCTGTGCTGTCCAGTACAGTTGCCACTAACGACACAGGGCTATAGAAATGTGGCTAGCGTGAAGGAGGGACCAAATTTCAAATTTTAATTAATTGTAATTTAAATAGCCCCATGTGGCTGGTAGATACCAAATTGGACAGTGCCATTCGAGAACAAGGTGCTATGAAGATGGGGGCAAGTGTCTAGCAAGTGAAATGAATGTGAAAGCTCCTTTTGAGTGCTTGGTGCCACAGCAGGCTAAGAGCACGGGCTCTGGGGCCACGTTATCTTGAGTTCGAATTCCCATACCTCATATTACTAGCAAGAGTTTTAACCCCTCTGTGCCACCTCTCCTCATCTCAATATCAGGGATAATATCTTCCAGATAGGAGCCCTATGAGCATCAAGGGAGTTAATACCTGGCAGATAATGGGCATTCAAAACAGATTAACTCTTACTATTATTGGCATCTGATAGGAGTTCAGAAAGGTTTGAGTCAGAATGTGCATCGATCAACGAAAGTTTGCTAGTATTTATTGAACACTTACGAGGTGTCAAGCACTGTGCTAAGAACTTGACAATAACCCTGAATGGGAGGTAATGATTATCAACATATTAAAGGTGAGAAACCGATGCTAACGGATGTTAAGTGAATTGCCCAGGATTACAGAGCCAGTAGCTGGCAGGGCCCAGATTTGAACTGAGGGTCTGCCCTATTCCAGAACCCCAACTTTATCTGTTTCCTCACCTATAAAATGAATATTACAATAGTCTCTATATAACAAGTCTGTCAGGTAGATGTATTAAGCATATCATCTGTGCATAATGTAGAGCAATGGATGCCAACCAGGGCCAATTTATACCCCGCAGGGGACATTTTGCAATGTCTGGAGACATTTTTGTTGTTACGGGGGGCTGGGGGGTGCTACTGGCATCTAGTGGGCAGAGGCCGGGGATGCTGCTAAACCTCCCACAATGCACAGGCCAGGCCCCCAAAAAAGAAGTATCCAGCCCAAATGTCAACAGTGCTGAGGTTGAGAAACTGGCATTGAGCCTCACAGACAGTGTTCAAAGTGTGTGCACAATGAGAGAAAGAGGGGAGAGTGGAATCTACATGCTCCCAAAGGTACCCCACCCTTGTTCAGTGCAGCACGGTGGCTGGGCAGTCAGTTCAGGGAGATGACTCGACTCTCTGAAGCACAGTTACTGCCTGCCATGTGAAAGGGCTGTGCCAGCACTGCGGTGGGGGGGGGGGTAAAGACTCCGAGCCCCAGTCTCCGGGCACTGGGGTGAAATTGCACCAATGCAAGGTTAGGGAAGAGGAGGAGCAGCCAGGGGCTGAGTTACCTCAGACCAGCAGAGTGACCATGTAAAGCAGGGGGTGACGCCACCCCACCCCACTCCCTCATTTCACAGGTGGGAAGCACAGAGGGCAAAGGAAGGGCCCAGACATACAGACAATGTGCATCAAAAGCGTGGAGTTCCTGAAGAGGCCAATCACCCCCAGACCCCAAACCGCCCATGCACAAAGTGTGACTGACACATTCTGCTCCTCCATTTGACCGAAAGTCGCCCCACCTCAGCTAACTTAGCATGTCAACCAAACACCATCGTCAACATCACTACCAGCTATTGAGCACTAACTTGGTGCCATGCACTGCACTGAGGACAAAATCTCATTTAGCCTCTCAACAACTCCACTTAACAGTACAGCCCCGGACTGCCGGATTCCAGAGCTACAGCTCTCACCCACCCTGCTGTACCTCTTCTGTGGGTGTCAGGCAGGGCCTGGACGGTGAGCAAAACAGGCACAAGCTTTGCTCCGCCCCTCCAACAACACAGCACAACACACGGTGCCCTTGCCGTGTGTCTTCATTCAGCCCCTGACCCACTGCAGAAATGGTAAGGGTCTCCCAGGTCCTAGCACACGGCCTGGCACACAGTAGGTGCTCAATAAACCTTTTTTGACCTGGACTGAAATGGGGAGTTTGGCTCCTCAGGCTCCATAGATGAAAGCCAAGCAACATCCACTCCTTGCCAACCTACTGTGTGCAGGCCCTTTGTTTGGGCTCATAATCCAATTAAGGCCGAGAGAAAAGACAAGTAACGATATAGTGATGGTGCCCGGCACAGGAAGCGCTGGAAGATCACAGAGCTCGGTGGGAGACGAGCTCACACCTAGTGGGCTTAGGGATCGGGAGAGAGAAGCAGAGAGAGCTTGCTCAAATCCAAGGCCTTGGGCCAGAACTAGAAGGAAGGAGAGGAGTTCTGATGACAGACTTGGAGAAGCGAGGAAAAAAGGCTCCCCAGCAGACAGGCTGGTGTAAACAAAGACACAGAGGGGGGCCAGGCAGCCACAGTGAGGAAATATATAGGTCCCAGTTTGGTCAGAGAGTGGGGCACAAGCCAGGACTATCTTGTGACAAACGAAGAGGGGCCTAGGCAGTGGGAGTCCAAGAACATTCTCTAGATGGGGGCGGATTTAGTGTTAGCAATGCTTCGAAAGGGATTTGCAAGGGAATTATTTATGGTGGTAACAAGCAAGCACTCATTTAGCTTATATCCCACATTATACAAACACGGCATTGAGCTCTGCAAGTTAAGGCCCTAATGCCACTCTAAATTAAATTCATCAGTGTCTTAATTAAGTTCTATATTTAGTTCTTAATTAAAGGGGAGAGAAAAATCCACAATGTTGCATAGCAGAGACTTGGAATGGAGATAAATCATCTTTCTGCCAATCTACTGGCACATGCCCACCCACTCCCAAGACTCAGCCCTCGGCCAGGGCTTGCAATCCATCCATCCTTCCTTCCTCCCTCCCTCCCTCCTTCCTTCATCTATTTATCAAATCCCTACTATGTGCTAGGGACCAAGCTGTGATTCTGAGGCACAGAAGGGAATAAAACTAAAATGGGCCCTGCCCTCATGGAGCTTATACTCCAGAGAAGAATGCCAGTGAATACATTTGAGACACTCCAGGTCCAAACAGGAGGAGAATCCTGGTGTCCAGACACCCTAGGTGACACCATGTCTAGGAGAGAAGGAGCTGACAGGTGACTGTCCTAGGCCCAGATGGGCAATTGATCTTAGACAAGTCTCTTCACCTCTTGGGGCCTCGTTCAACCTTCTCTAAAACAAAAACTTGCTGTTTCACATCACGATGGTGAGAAGCCTCGCTTGGACACCAGGAGACCCGTGTTCAATCCTGGCTCCCCCTGGCTGTGTGACCTTGGGCCCATCACTCTGTCTCTGAGAGTCCAATGGAGACAGCCACGTTTGCCTTCTATCTCTCAAAGATTGCTGAGCGCATCAGGCGTGACGATGGCTGGAGGGACCTTGTAAACAGTGACGTGAGTCACGCGTGTATGCACTCATTTTTATGGTGGCCTCGGGGGCTGTGCTAAAGGTCACCAAACAACTTGAAGCAAACAAGATGTGAAATGGAGACATTATCCACACAGTAGATGCTTTGGAATTCAAGTATATTTTCTTGGGGGGTGGAGGTAGGTCAAATTCACAAGCAGGAGGCATTGTTTAGGGCTGTTCCTCTCTCACCTTGACATCTACGGGGATAGTCAATCGTCTGGCGTCCCGAGTGAGAGCCAGAGAGGACCCTGAGTGGCCATGAGGGTCCCCCACGGAGCCCCTAGCCCTCACCCTGCTGGGCAAGCTCCAACGAGGGGCCAGCTACAGGGCAGACGCTCATGCCCCCACCCACCTCTGCATCCCCTCAACAGGAGCTGAAGACCGCTTGGCAGGATGATCTCGAGCGCCCCTTCCACCCTAGGATTCTAGGCCTCCGGGACACCAGCTGGGGCATGTTCCCTGCAAGCGGCCAACCTGAAGGCAGTCCCAGAACACAGAAGGTCACAGCCACAAAGACCTTTGTCTGAGCTCCTGGGAGGGCAAGTGACTTGGCCAGATAAACAGGGAGTTGCCAAAAAGGAGAAGCTGGCATCCTGCTTGGTGCCAAGGACTGCCAGGCACTCTACAAAGAGGCAGGAGTAAAACAGGGCCCTGCCCTCCAGACAGCCAGTGGGGAGAGGGGGAAGCCAGGACAAATTAGGGGGGAGTCTCGAAGCCTGCGGCCTGGGCTTTGTTATTTGCTCAGACCAATCTAACCACGCTGCCCATCCCCACCACTCCCATCACTCTCATCGCCCCGGAAGTGTTTTTCTTCAGGGCCAAGCCGGCGCTGCGGGGGCTCCTGGACGGCGCCCAGCAAAGTCTACCGGGAAGGAGGGTTCAAACAACGCGAGCACAAAGCCATGGTGCCACAACAGAGGCCCCCGGCTGGGGAAACCACCAGACCCACAGGCTTCACCAGGGCGCCGCGCCTCGTCTGAGCTGGATATTGAAGCATCTGGAGTTGGAGCCACAGAAAGGGCCCGAAAGGCATCCCAGGTAGGGGGAACAGAATCTGCTAAGGTACAGAGTCGAGAAAGCTAGGCGAGTTAAGAAACCCGAGTAATTTTTGTGTGGTTGGAGGTGGGGTGTATGGGAGGCGATGGGGCAGGTGGGGCCGGCCTGGGGAAGGCCTTGCACGCGGGCGTTTCACTCCACTCAGCCTCGGGGCCAGGCTCCAAAGAACGTTCTCGAAGCGCCAGAAAGCCGAGGAGGAGAACCGCAGCCTTCCTCGCCAACGCCCCTTGTGGCTCCTCACCCGGGGCGAACCCCGCAGCGCCTCCTTTGCCTCCGAGCAGAAAATGCACCCGCGAGCGGCCCCTGCACAGCACAGCCCCGGGGTGGGCAAGAGTCGCGGTTCCATTTTAGAGCTGTCGCCCGGGAGGCGGCGCTGAACTCCGAGGCCCCGGCGCGGAGGGGCCGGGAAAGTCAACTCTGCACAATCGGCGCATCAAAGCGATGCAGCTGTGGCTCGCCGAGCCGGCGCCGCTTTCTTCTCGCCGCTCTTTTCTCCCCGATTAATCAGCGCTACGGCACGGCGCTTTGATCCCCGAAATCAAACCCTCCGTCTGATGGGTGACTTGATGTTATGCTAATCCGAGCTGATTGAGCTGAGATAATTACACTTCATCCAGGTTTCCTGGGAGTTCCGAATAAATATTGATGCACATCTGTCCCCCGCTCAGGTGTAGCGGGGAGCTTTTCGCTGGCAACAGTTTCGGCCGGCCCGGGAGCGCGCGCCGCCAGCAGCCCCCCTATGCCGCGGCGCCAGGACGCTGCAAGAGGGGCGACCACCCTGAGCCTCGCTGCGCAGCCGAGAAGCGCCAAGGGAGGTGGCGGAGAGCTGCGCGGTTTGAGGACCCGGGTTTGAGTCCGGCGCTTCCATATGGGCTGTGTGGTCTTGGGCAAGTCGCTTAACCTTTCTGAGCCTCAGAGCCCACCCATCTCTCAAGAGTACCCTGAAGGTTAAATGAGATGCTTGGGAATGGGCCAACATAAACGAGTCGCCCTGTGCCCGGCGCGCAGCCCCGCGGGAGGCTTCCCACTGCGAGCCGGGCGGGGAGCCCTGCGCGCCAACCCGCTCCTCCTCCCCGCCCGCGCTCCTCACGGTAAAGAGATGCATAATAAAGCGAGCGTTACGGTGGTTCCGCTCCTCCCCGCGGGCTAATTAGGTCGTGTTTGTAAAGCGCTACGAAGGCAAAACGGGCCCCAAGTGTTAATTATCATTAGCCCCGTCCCAACACGCTTGCGGAACAGCGCCGAAAGCCGGGTGCGCCCCCTCTCCAGCCTGCGCCGCAGACGCGGGCGGGGCGCGGGGACCCCAGGCACCTGGCTGCAACCAGACCTCCACCCTTTCTGGAGATCGGGACGCGAGGACAAGAGCGGGCTTGGCGGGGATGTGGGAGAGGGGCGGGGTATCAGACACAACTAACTGTAGGTTTAGACACCCCACCCCGGGCGGGGACGAGGGACCGTCCAGGAAGACAGCACGGAGGAGGCGCGACACACTTTGGAGTAGGACGAGGTAGTCTCCTGGTGGGGGTAGGAGGCGCTGCTGTACGCAGTGTGTCTTCCTAAATCTCAGGTGTCCCCGCGCCCCCGGGTTGCCTCCAGAATCATGTGCGCCCTCCTGCATTGACCCAGATGTCCAAACCCCGCCTGCCCTAGGGCCCCGAGCGGGGCGCAAAGGCCATGGGAGCCAACCCCGGACTCAGAGCCGGTGCTGGTTGAGATTCCACCTCGGGCCCGGCCTCAGAGTGAGGCTGTCCTGGAAATCGCAGAACACAGACTGTAAAAACTGGAAGAGAACTTGACGGTGTCTCGTCTCTTCCTGAGAGGCTCCTCGTTTTCGGGGATGAGAGCTGGATGTTATCTCGGCCCAGGGCGGCGATGTCTGCAGATCACACGGCCAGCTGGAGGCAGAGCCAAGCTGGAAGCCTGGTCTCCAGACTCCTCCACACGGCCGCTCCCTTGAAATAACTGCAATGCTTAGAAGCCCGCACCGCTTTCCAGTGAGAAAGTACAATAAGCAGCGTGAGTTCCGCTTTACACTTTCATCTCCATAGGTCCTAACTGCTCAGAGAAGTTAGGGGACTTGCCCAAGGCCACCCCGCTGGACAGTGGCAGTGCTGGGCGGGAGCTCCAGGGTGCTGTCTCCAGACCCCGTGCCGGCCTCCGGAGGGGCTGGGGTGGCGTCCTTTTTTTTGTTTTTTGTTTTTTTTTTAATATATATTTTAAAAGATGCTTAGATTACATAAATGTTACACAAAAATTACAAGGATTCCCATGTTCCACACCTCCCCCACCTCCCATAACGTCCCACAAAAACATCCTTCATTAGTGTGGCACATCACCTGCAATGGATATACACATCCTGGGGCTTTGCCACTAAGCATGGACCATAGTTCACATTGTAGACCACACTCTCTCCCACACAGTTCTGCATGTATATGCTGATGTAAAATAGCCTATATCTGTCATTGTAATGTCACTCAGGATAATTCTGGGTGGCGTCCTTTGACCGCGTGTGTTTCCTGCCTACACTGTCATCGCTGCTTTCCTGGAATTGGGTATTTATCAGTCAACAAGTGGATAACCATTCCGTCCAAAGACTTTTCCTAAAGTTTTTAGAAGCTGGTGGGTGGATGGGGCCGCACACTTGGGCATCTCCCACAGAAACCTGAAAAGACCCCCTTGAAAGGGAGAACGGGGCTGCAGAGGGCACATGGCACCTTCTGAGAACCAAGACTGTCATTCCCCAAAGCAGGATGGGCCCTCCCCTCCTTCTTCACGGTGATTCCTGACACGGTGTTTACTGAACTGGAAGGAGGCTCCAGAGGAGAGTGAGCCGGGGCCCGGTGCCCACGCCCGCCCCTCCTTCGGGGTGGTGTCAACCCTGGGTTTCCAGGATCCCAAATGCCTTGACTTGGGTAGGGGTGGGGGAGGGAGGGCACAGAGAAGAAGGAGATCTGGGAAGAACGTGTTCCCTCACAGCCGAGCTTGGCCCGGAGCAGGAAAGAGCAGGACTAAAGCCCAGACACCTGCAGCCCGAGGCACTGGGTCGGAGAAGAAGGAAAGGTAAGAAAGCCGAGATCATGCCCTCCCCACCACACCAGGGCCCCTGGAACTTTCAGGAGCATAAGAAATCACCTGGGGAGCCCTTTAAAGGGCAGATATACCGGTTAACATAGCGGTCCCTGTTAGAGCCCCTGGACTCTTTAAGCTCATGCCATCTTCCCCCAGGCGATTCGGAGGAAGGAATGTCGTCCAGCCACTCTTGGAGAAACCCCGCCCTTTTTTAGGAGCTGAGCATCTTCCAGGGGCCCCCAGAGGTAGAAGTGGGTGGGGAGGACACGCCTTCCTTCCAGGGCACACGTGGTGGGGGTGGGAAACATTTGGCCCTCTCTACAGGATTGCACCGGGTTCCTGAAGTGGGGTGAAGGAGGAGACACTTGCCCAGCAGGTGCTGGGAACCCCGTTCTTCCGTAGGAACGGCCGGAGGGCAGATACAGAGCTGAGGATTTCTGCGAGGAGGAGTAGCATTCGGTTTACTGAACCCCTGAGACCTGCCATGGTCTTGGGGTCAGTCGGCAGTCAGGTGTGGCTTTGGGGGGACACAGCAGTCAGGATGAAGGGGCGCCTTATTCCATTAGCCAAAGTAGGCACAGTGCCCAAGTCCCACGATACTTTTAGGGGCCCATGAAAATTTTTTAATTTCTTTTAAAATCAGGAGAAAATAAATGAAGGTTCAGAAAGAATGAAGTTTTGCTATATATTGATATATGAGATATATTTGATATCTAATTTGATACATAATATTGATGCAGTTGTAAAATTTTTAATTTTTTTTTTTTTTTCAAATGGAGAAAGGGATCCAAGAAAGCAAAAGTGCCTCGGGGCCTTAAAAGTCCTAAAGCAGCAGGAGAATGAGGGAGGTGAGAAGAGTGGCGGGTACCTGTCCTGGAGCCTGGGACACTCCCCTTCCCACGGGGAGTTATGCCTGGAAGCACCCCTCTGGGCATCTGTGAAACCTGGCCACCCACTGGCAATGCCCAGGGCCCCGTAGGAGGGGGCAGCCCCTGAAATGAGCCCTAGAATGTCATGGTGATTATGACTGACACTGGGACGCCCTGTGACCACCCAGCAATGCTCCCTAAAGTGACCTAGGTCCTACAGGCAGGGCTCAACATGGTTGGAAGGATGGGAAAGGGGAGGAAGGGGACTGGATCAGGCGTGCGATGACCAGGCCTTCAGTGCCTTTGGAAATGAATAAGTAAATGTAAATGAGACCTAAGTGAGCCCACTTACTGTCTAGTCAGTATTTGGGGCACTTTTTGATCCCAAGCCAGATGTTCTGCTTCTTCTGCAGAAGTGGAGAGAAGGAGAAAGAGGAGCCCCACTCTGGCCTGGCCGTTTCTCCGGGGCTCCCTGCCCTCCTGTTACCCCACCCGCCTCCCCCCAGTGCCCTGCAAGGCCTGAACTTAGTGTGTGCTGAGTGAGCGGTCCCACCCGTAGTGAAAGGCCACGTTCACTAATCCAGAAATTAAAGCGCCTGAAGAAAACAGGCTAATCAAATTATACATTCCTTAGAACCATTTATAAGCTGGGTACATTCTTTAATCTTAATTAGAAATCTGAGCAGCTCCCACCGTCTCTGTAATCAACATTTAGACAGCACTGACCCCCATGGCGCTAACCTTGAGAGCCACGCACTGGTAGGTGAGAAGAGAGCTGGGGGCTGCCTCCTCACTGGAGAAGAGGTGTTTAGGGGCCACAGGCAAGGTTGAATCACTCTGCTGCCCCTTCACCACCCCGCGTCCTCCCCTCCCCTGTGACACACTCACAGAGTCTCAGTCCATCAACCCCCAGGCCCATCCTACCATCTTCCCTCCCCAGACCCAGGACCAGGTTTAGGACCTGGCATCTCTCACCTGAGAATTATGAGACCATCGTAACTGGCCTGTTCTCTGTGCTGCAACCGGATGACCTTTCTACAAAGCACATATGACCTTGCTGATTTCTGTAATGCCCCTCCAGGGATCATTACAGGGATCCTCAGAGCCTGAAAACAGCACACACGCACACACACACACACACACCCAGGACTCTGCCTCAGCCCCTGCCTGCCTCTCTAGCTTTGTCCCTGTCACGCTTCTCTTGCAATAGATACCCTTCCGTGATACTGAACCACTGTCATTCCCTGGACACACAACCCATTTTAATCTTCTGAGCCTTTGCACACACTGTGCACCCTGCCAGGAATTTGTTTCTCTGGCTTTAACAACCTAGTCGAGTCCTAAAAACCCCATTCCCTTAAACTCTCGCACAGAAAACAGCCCATATAAAGACTTGTGCAGAAAGGTTCATGGCAGCATTATTCATAATAGCCAAACACTGGGAACAACCCAAATGTCCATCAGCTGGTGAACGGATAAACGAAATGTGGTATATCCATACAATGGAGCCCCACTCAGCAGTAAGGGGGAACAAACTACTGTTACATGTAACAACAAGAACGAACCTCAGAAACATTATGCTAAGTGAAAGAAGCCAGACACACAAGACCGCGTGCTGTGTGATTCCATGACATGAAATTTCCAGAAAAGGCAGACCCATAGAGGCAGAAAGTGGACCGGTAGGAGTGGTAATTGACAGCAAACAGGCATGAGGGTACTCTTTGGGGGTGATGGAAATGTTTTAAACCTTGATTGTGGGATTAGCTGTACAACTGCATAAACTTATTAAAAGTCATTGACCTGTACATGTACAATGGGTTTATTTTATGGCTTGCCTGTTATACCTCAGTAAAGCTGTCAATCACTAAAGCTGATTGATCCATGGACAAAGGGATGAATAGATAAGATTTGTGATGAAACAAGCGTAATACAAGAAATGGTAATAGGAGATCTAGGTGGTGGATTGGGCGTTCACTGCAAACCCTTTCATCTTCTCAGGATGCTTGAAAATGTCCATAAGAAGATGTTGCTAAGGCACCACTTTCCAGAAGCCTTTCTCACACACCAGCCCTGGGAAGAATTCATCACTCATTCCTCCTTGCTAATTTTGCTTAACCTTATACAAGTTCTTTCCTTGCAAAGCTGATATTTATTTGTCTTGTCCAGGGTCACTTAAGAAACTCTCTTACTTATGCAAAGATGGGGCTAATAGGAGTTCATTGTTTAGGGGATCGGATCGAGAAGTAGGAAAACCTTTTTCTTTCTTAAGTGGTTTAGCAAATCTTTTGTCATCCTTTGATTGCTGGGACAGAAGAAACCCAATTTACATAACAAGCCCAGAGTCCTTGGAGAGGAAAGGGACAGATGACTGCCCTAACCTCTGCTCCCCAGGACTCAAAGGCTAGACTAATGTCCTGTAAGCAGAAAGAGGGTGTCCAGATGAGTGAACACAGACCTGCACGGGGAGAACTGGTCTTGGCAAACTAGAAGAGACCTACGGAAGCCCCTCTAGACCCAGAGCGCCTGGCATAATGCTTGTACCTTCGGTAACAAAGGCTGAGCACGTGAGTTCAATCCATGTGGTCTGGCAAGGGCCTTGGCCACCAAGAGCATAAGAGTCCGAGGACACGTGTCTACGGGCTGCGCGGAGCATGGTGGGCTGTGAGAAGCCACGGGCGTGGTGGGCCATCAGCTCTCTCAGCCTGGCGTATGGAAGAAGAGGGGACTCCATTTGGACCAAGTATGCTGCCGGAACTACTAGAGTTCAAAGGGCTTGGAGACTCTCGAAAGGCTTTGCCCAGAATTGAACTTCCCACTCAGAACTGCAGATGTTTTCCCTGCAGGAGCAGGGAAAAGAAAAGGAGAGGCCTGCAGACTCCTTGCAGGCAGGGCTGCCTGACAGCAGAGAGGACGGGTGCCCAGGCCACTCTTGTGCAGCTCCCTTTTCTCACCTCGTCAAGCCAATAAGTCTCTCCTCCTCCCTTTGGAGAGAGGGAGGGATTGAAGTCATGACTCTGTTTCTGAAAGAGCTGGAGTTCCTACGTCATGGAACAGTTCCTTTCTCATGGCCATATGCGCCATCTAGGGCACTGAGGCAGAGCTGCCCACAAGGTCCGCCTGTAGGCTCCCCTGTAGGGGCATATGAGTGAGCTTTTGTGTGCCGTAAACAGCAGCCTCTCTCTAGATGCAAGCTGGGCCACCCCGGCCATTTCCATGCAAATTCTAACCCTCATTCAAATCCTTTCCTCTCCTTCTCAGCAGCATGCTGCTAGCACTTTTCTCCAGTTTCTGGTAGAAGATGGCTAGTATCAGTGATTCCAGAGCTGGCCTGATTCCAAATTTCCAGGCCCACATCAGCAGCCAAAACTCCAGGGGATCCAGACCTAGATGGTGGCACAAGGCAAAAGCCAAGGATGAGTTCCTGCATTTTTGCCAGACTTCAAAAAAACACATGAACTTCTTAAGAAATTAGGTGTCTGCTGTGGCCACATTAAAAAAAGAAAAGCAGTTTCCAGCTAACGATTTCACCAAGAATTTTTTTAGACCTTTTCTTTTTTGTGTTCTCACTTACTGCCCTAGAAGTCTGGTTCTGCACCTGGGTCACTCAGTACTTTCTCATTCAAATTGCAGTTCTGGTTTCCGTGGTTGTCCCAGGTCCCTATGGCTTTCTGGTGGTATTTTATAGCTCATACTCTCCCTCCACCCTGCGTAACAAAAAATTTATATGTATCCGATACATTTAATTGAGAAATGTATGTTTTTATTCAGCTATATTTTCTTTTTATTTTTAAATTGTTTATATTTTCAAATATTAAATGTACAAAATAAAGTTTTTAAAAATGTGTATTTAAAAAAAAAAAGAATTTGGCTAGCCTTTGTCCCCAGTTCCTGGGAGGTAACCTATAAACCCTCGAGATTTCCCATGCGATTGGAACATCTGTTATTCGTGGTATGTGCCTGATTTTTGCAAAGGAGGTGACTTCTGGTGGGACCCCAGATAGTTCCTATTAGCTAATAGTTTATATTAGCAGGTGACTCAGGATGGAGGCTGGCCATGCCAGAAAGACCAACCAAGTGATTAGAGGGTTAGGGATTAGAACCACATGGAGTCTGGGGAGGGAAGAGAGGCTGGAGATGGAGTTCAACCACTCAGCCACATGGCCAATGAGCCAATCATCCTGCCTATGTAATAAAGCTCAGGCGAGCTTCCCTGGTTGGCAGTATGCTTTGAGTATTATCACACATTGATGTGCCGAGAGGGGGATGTATCCCTGAAGACAACGGGGGCTGTGTAATCGGGATCCTTCCAGACCTCATCCTATGTGTCTCTTCATTTGGCTGGTTCTGATTTGTATACTTTTGCTATAATAAAACCGTAATTATAAGTATAGTTCTGGGAGTCATTCTAGTAAATTCTTGAAGCTGGGAGTCTCCGGGGACCCCCGGATTTGCAGCCAGCTGGTCAGAAGTGAAGGTGGTCTTGGGGACCCCTGAACTTGCAGCTGGTGTCTGAAGTGAGGGTGGTTTTGTGGAGGACTGTGTCCCCTAATGTACAGTTTGGCCGAACTCCAGGTAACCCCTTTGCCCTGAGTCCAGCATTCAGGCAGTCGTGATGAAAACAGATTCTCACTGCAAATGGGGCTGATCTGCCGTGCAACGTGGCACTGCACATTAGGTCCAAATCGCAACGGGTGACCCCTAAATGCTCCCTTAACCATGCTCCTTTCAGCGGAAGCACAGGAAGGTCGACTAATAATCCAGAACAAACCTTCCCGTCATACAATCAAGCACGTACAAAGAGACCAACAGAGTGCAAAACAAGTCCTGACTTTTCTCCAAACTAAGCCCCTTTAACTGATATCTGGGGTTCCATCCTTCTGCTCCTCGTCCTCTCTCAGACTTTAGGCCTCTCTTCTTCCGTCCCAGCATCCAGCTGCTCTTCCTCCTGACCTCTGGCTCAGGCACTCAGGCAATAGGCTCCATCCCATTTTCCCCTTGATGGAAATCAAGGTGGGCTTCAGATCCTGCAAATCTCACATGTAGGACATAGGAACCGGCCCCAAGGAAACAATCCCCAAGAAGATAAACCTTCTCTGGCTCGGCAGTTCTCAGTTCTCACTATGCATTACTATCATCCAGGCAGCTTTTTAGGAATAAAGATGCCTGGGCTCCATCCCCCAGAGACTTTGAAATGCATTCTTACTGCAAACAGTCTCTGTCACATTTCTTCTTCCACTGCCCTGACTGGCAATGGGCCAGAGCTCCCAACAGGCAGGTCCTCACTCCAGGAGCCTTCCGTTCCAGACAGCTGTGCTGGCTGGGGTCTGGGGGACAGGAGCTGATGGGGGAAGCTGGCGCAGATGCTCTCCATCTCTCAGCGAGAGGCAGTAAGGAGTTCAGGGCAGCAATGACGTGGCAATGACGACGGTAGAAAGGCCACGACTGCCAGCACTCCCCTTCCCCACTAGAATCTGGCCATGGAGACACCCACCGATCCGAGGAGTTCAGCCCTGCGGGTGGGCTGCTCTCTGCAGCCTTTGGCTGGGTGTCCTCAAACTGGAAAACAGAAGAGGGGAAGGAGGGTAGTTTCAGGGCCAGAACAAAAGGCCCGGTAGGCCTCACTCCCCAGAGCCACTCCAGTCCCCCAAGCCATTCTGGATTATTCCTTGATCCTTGGGGACTCCAACCAGCAGCCTTGGAAGGGGCTTCTGTGTCCTGGGAGAGAGGATGCGAACCAAGGCTGGCTTCCTTAGGGCTAGCCCAGGGGTCCTCCCCGATCCTTCTCACACACTTCCTTGGCCTCCAGCATCACAATGTAGCTCAGGGCACCAGCAAACACAGTTTCTTCTCAGTTACCTGTTGCTGAGCTCTGACCCCAGGACTGTAGTCAGGAGGCTGTTGCTGACATGGAAGGGACCAGAGAATGTGAAGCACATGTGTCTCTGTGCAGGACCAAAGTTACCTACAGATGCTTGGCTTATTGACAGCTACCCAGAGCTGGGCTTTTATATATATGTATCTATAGCATTTATAATTCAAGTACCTCAGTCGATTCTCCCAAGACTGCCTTGAGGTGGGTATTATTGGTTCCATTCTACAGATAAGGAAATGGAGGAAGTCACTTTTGGTGTTAAAGGCACTCTTCACAGTTAAAGGCGGGCTAGGATGAGAGTCTGAGCCTCCTGACCCCACCTCTTCCTCCCACCTTCCTTCATCTTTTCCCAGGAGCTGGGAATGCCAATACTCAGTCCAAGAGAGACATCCCTCACCCAAACCACCATCTGAAAACCCCAAGGACTTGCCTGGCAAAGCCCTGTCCCCCAAACCTACCCTGGCCAGAAGACACATGTCTGGGTCTCTTGGAAGGCTGCATTCAATGAAGTCTGGTTTTTCTTTCTCCCACCAGTAGGAGCAGTCACTGTGGCTTCTGCACAGCCCCAGCTGCCCTTAAAGAGCCTGCTGGAATCTCACCTCCTCTGGAAAGCCCTCTCTGCTTCCTAATAGCTTCCTCTCTGCCCCCCTAACCCTGGGTTAATGCCCATCAACACATTGCCTTTTTTTTTTCTTCTCCAATCATTTGTTTACAGGTCTTCCTTCTATACTAGACTGTGAGCTAGTCTGAAGTAGGATATTGCTTAGTCGTCCTGGTGTCCCTATAAGACGGGGCAGAAATTACCCCCAATCAGGCTCACACTGAGGTTTCTGGCAGCTGTCCTAAAACCCTGGAACTGGACCTGCTGTAGCATCTCTGGAGAGCTCAGGATCTGGAGGGTTCCAAGTGAAGAGAATGAGGGAGCCCCCAGCTTTGCCCTGTAGCCCCCTTCATAACTGACCATCCCAGACAAAGTCAAGAGTTTTACAATCCAAACCTGTTGGATCTCAAGGTTAAAGGGCAACATGGAGGCAAGACACCACACCCCAAAGGGCCGTATCCTGTCACAGATCAGGCAAATGGTCAGTTCAGGATGAAGGTAGAGGGTCCAGGGAGGCAGCATATGGCAATGGGTCCCACCTGGTATGGGATCAGAAGTCCAAGCAGACAGGGAATCAGCCTCTGCCCCTGTGTCAGCCCAGAGGTAGCAGGGACCAAGCCTCCCAGTAAGGTCAAGGGCAGGCTCTGTTTCTAGGTGAGCATGGAGACTGGCTATTGGCAGAGAAGATGCTTAACACGTGCATGTCGAATGAATGAATGAATGAATGAAAACCCCCACCCTCACCTGAGACCCAGGCTGAGTGCAGAGTCCCAGCACCCAGAGATCCCGCCCTCGGACCACACAGAGGCTGCCTCCTGCCCGGGATGAGGACCAGAGCCCCACTGCGGCTTATTGGGAAATCAATAAGAGGCGGGCGCTGCCTGGGCAGGCTGACACGCTGTATACAGGCTTCTGCAAACACAATCATCTCCTCAGTTATTAATGGGCCCCGCTCACTGCCTCTTCATTAGTGCTCAAATATCAACAGAAAACCGTTTACTTACCATGGGCTCCTGCTCGCGCCGAGCAAATTTGGACAGGGCTAGTCAAACAGGGAGCTTGTTGTCGGGCTAATGACAGAGCCAAGTGTAAAGTTTAGCGGCAGTAGAAGTGGGCAGAGAGGGCGCCAGCCCGCACCTGCCCCAGGGGGCAGCCCAGCATGAGGGATGCAGTGCCAGGGAGGCCCAGGCCCAGCCTCCACACAGCCGTGTACCTGCACATGACCACGGCTGTGGATTCATCCATTGTCTCTTCAGGTCTGCTCATCAACCCAGGAACGAAGCCTGACGGCAATCGCAAGGCAACACGGGGTACTGGCGGAGAGCCTGGGCTTTCCAGGGAGACAGAGCTTGGGTTCAAATCTCAGCACTGGCTAGCTGTGTGGCTAGGTGCAAATTATTTGGTGTAAGCCTCGGTTTTCTCATCTGTAAAATGGGAATTATAAGAGTCCTTACCTCAGAGATATACCATGAAGACTAAATGAGATAGTGCACAGCACAGGGTAGATGTTTAGCACCTGGAATCCCCTTTTGTAGATGAGAAAACAGAGGCTTGGAAGGATTTGGGACTCTCGTGCAAGGCTGAATGCTTAGGAGGTGGCAGAGCCAAACTGGAACCAAGCTTCTGACTTCAGGCTCAGGAAGTGCAGTCCCACAGGGGCTCTCTAGCGCCCTCTGCTGGGAATGTGCATCCTATGCGCTTATCCTGCCCCAAGACCAGCCTCCCACCCCTGGGTGGCCCAAGCTGACCTGAGCCCTCCGCAGGGACCAGACCAGTGTCTGATCTACTCCTAGAAGACCCCTCCCTCGGCCTCCGCCACATGCTCTTGAGCCTGATTTCCGTATCTCTGTGGAATGCACACTTTCTCATCCTCACACAGCCCTGTCGTGTACTGTCTTCCTGATAGTCTCCCCAAAACAATCGGTCTGGGCCCCGCCCTCAGAGGGAGGAACAGTGTAAGCTCCCCCAGTGGCCTGAGTGCCGAGTCCCTCTGCCCAGTAGCCCAGGCTCCGCCAGGCAGCCCATGCTGGGGCTCACTTGGAATCTGCAAGTCATCCATTTAACATCTTCTCCTGGTGGAGTCATGTCCCCAGGGAGTCACCCAAAAGGACCACCTCTTGTGGCCACAAAATCAGAGGGAGTAGGGGCATGGGCAGGGAACAGAAGATGCTATCATTGAGCCGTGTCTTTCATCTTCCTGCCAGATGCCCCATCACATGCCTGATGCAAGCAGGCTCCAAGGATCTTGGGGACACCCTGGCACCCCCATGCTGGGCCCAGGGGATTCCAGGATGGTTGGGATGCAAGCCTTGTCCGTGAGCGGTTTGGCCTGGGAAACACAAGCAAACATAGGCACAGCGATCAGAACCACGAGGCCCACAAGAGGACCCCAGGAGCATGGACGGAGGAGGACTCACTTCTGTCTGGGGAGATGGAAAAGATTTCACAGAGCACAAACCTTCAGGCACAGGTGGAATGATGAGAAGGTGTATCCAGCCAAGGAAGAGGAGCACTTCCAGGCCCTGATAACAGCAGACAGGCACACTGAAGGACACGGCACCATCAGAAAGCAGTGAGGCCTGGGAGGTAAAACGGGGCCCATTCTTGACAATCCCTGCACCCCCATGATAAGGTGCTCGGCTAGGAAGTTAACAGCGTCCACTCAGCTCCGTTCGAGTGCTTTCTGCTACAAGGAACCCAGGCCCTCAGAAGCCAATTCGTTCTGCATCAGTTTCCTTAGATTGAAACAACCACCTCCTCCCCAATGCCTAAGCTCCTCCCCAGACCTAAAGCAGCCCCTGGGGCAGCACAAGGAAACACATTATTTCATTCACTCATTCTGCAAAGCATTTACTGCATGCGGGCAGAGAAGCAGCAGGAAGCTGCATTTCTGAACTGGGTAGAAGGACAGTATGCATATAAACAAACACCTAAGCAAGATAATTTCCGACAGAGGTAAGTGCAGTAAAGGAAAGGAAGTCTGTGCTGCAATGGAGGGTTCCTGGGACCGGCCAGGGGGGCTGTTTTGGCTGAGGTGGTCGGAGCAGGCCTACCTGAAGAAGAGGCATTGGAGTCTGCCATGAAGGGAAGGAAAGAACAGGGCTGACGCCTGGGTCTGGGGCTTGACGGCTGGACTGCGGTAGAGCCCCTTGCCGAGATGGGGAGGACGGGGGTCAGGTGGGGAGCCAGCCAATTGTCACCACCCTCCAGGCAGGCCGCCTCATCACGTGACGCATGCGCAGACACTAACACGGGCCCACCTGCACCCACCTGTACACACGCTCCCGTGCATACCTGCCCACGTCTTTCCTCCGGACTTGCTTAAACACAAACCCACGCACAGCTTTCCTCCCCATGGCAACGAATGCATTCACAGGACACGCGTGTGTTGGGTCCCATCCCCCCAGGCATCCTCACGAGCACAGAATACGGGTGTGTACTTTCGTGTTCTCCCGGGTTCCCATTCACTCACGCACACCCCAAGTCTCTGCCGTGCCCCCTTGTTCGTTTGCTTTCTTGACCTCGGCTAATAGTCTGTCCACCCAAGGGTGACTGGACCGTGCGTACCCTGCCCCCACCAGGGGAAAGAAATTCTGACGCCTGAGTCATTTGAATCTGTGGCACTGAAAGATCTCCTGACCAGAAGGAACAAGAAAATGTCACTGGCCGATGGGAACAATTTTAATGCAAAATGCCACCTTCTAATGATTGCGCCTTTTGCTGCAGCCACCGGCAAAAAGACACTTAGCTCTTTCCCAGGGGCCAGACTCTGATCAAACAGTTTTGTGCCTCCTTCCGCCTCCCTCCTTCTGCCCAGAACTGGACGCACAGTCTCTCCTCTGGCTCTTTGGAGTCCTCCCAGCACCATGCCAGGCTCCTTCCTGAATGAAGGGGAGAGGTGGGCCTGGGTGAGCAGCACATGTCCCTGGCTGGCCCTTCACGGGGTCTGTATCACATGGAGCGGGGCTCCTCTGCCTCCCTCCACCTGCCAGCCCCCTAGGTGGGGGTCAGGGGGCTACTGCTCCATCTGCTTTAAACCAGGACCTCTGCTATTACTGCACCTACCTCTTTGCAGGAATCTCCCCTTTGCTTTGTCTCACCACTAACAGACTGGAAGCCGCACATGGGGAGGGACCATGTCCATATTGTTCGTCGTGATGTCCCTGGGACCCAGCACGGGGCCTGGCACATCGCAGATACTCAATAATATTTATTGACCGATGAAGTATAAGGATAAAGGTAGAAAGCAACCACATTTCTGCCTTTTCCCAGACTGTTCTGGTCCACAGGGGACCCCAGAGTGCATCCAGTCCCCCTCTCTCCTACGCCATCGCGGGTGGTCATTCCCACCCTCAAGTCCTTCCCTCCACAGGGAGCTTCAGCATCTCACATGCCCTCCCCAGCCCTGCACTCTCTCTCATCACAGCTCCCCCAGCTGCAGGCTGCAGCCCAGCCTCACAGCCCCATGCATCTGTGCTGCTGCTGCTACTGCCATGTTCCCTGCCTGGAGCTCCATTTCTCTTCTCCCTTTGAGATCCTGTTTATCCTTCCATCTCCATTCTAAGGGCACCTTCTGTGGTAGGCAGAATCCTCAGATGGCCCCCCAAGATTCCCTGCCCTGCCTGGTCAAACACTAGTCTAGGTACTACTGTAATGGGATTTTGCAAATGTGTCTAAAGTCCCAAGTCAGTTGACCCTAAGATACAGAGATTATTCGGGTGGGCCTGACCTAATCACATGAGCCCTTTAAAAGCAGAGCATTTCCTCCTGCTGGTCCCAGGAGGGAAGTCAGAGAGATTTGAAGCACAAGAAGGATCAGATGGGCCATGGATGGTTTGAAGATGGAAAGGACCACGTGGAAAGGGCCCTAGACCAGCCCCTAGGATCTGAGAGCAACCTCCGGCTAACAGCCAGCAAGGAAATGGGCCCTCAGTTCTACAACTGTTGGCACTTGAATGAGCCTAGAAGCAGATTTTTCCCCAGAGCTTCCAGAAGAGAACTCAGCCTGGCTGACATCTTGATTTCAGGCTTGTGAGCTCCAAGCCATGCCTGACTTCTGACCTACAGAGCTGCTCTTAGACTGCTAAGTGTGTGGCAATTTTTGTGCAACAATAGAAAAGTAATAGCCCTTCTGTGGGAAGCCTCTGCTGACGCCCTCTGTCAGGGCTCATGACTGTCTCCTCTGCGATGCCATGGCACGCGCCCTCTTCCACAGCACAGACATGTTCTGGGTGGGTGCACAAAGCTCAGGGGGCTCTGTGGAGTGGGAACCAGGATGTCTTCACCATTGGTTCCCCATGGCTCCAATTAGGATAATCACTAATAAAAATAACAACTACCATTTATCCATTTAAGTATCTATTGTGAACCGTAATAAGCTTTTATGTCCTATAAGCCTTACATTCATATTCATAATGAGAACAAGAATAGCTACAACTTACAATATATATGCTAGGCTCCATGCTAAGTGTTTTATGTGTATTTTCTCATTTAAATCTTATGAGGTCAAAATGGTTATGATCCCATTTTACAGATGATAAAACAGACTCAGAGAGATTTTTAAAAATAATAACTCGCCCCAGGTCACAGAGCTTGGAAACGGCAAACCCATTGAACAGCACTTCCTGGGCCCAGGAGAGCAAGGCTCTGTAGCTCGGTCTCATGGAGTTTGCTCAGCTGGAAGGACATTGTCACTCGTCTTTAGAGACTGGGAGGAACTGGTGAGGAAGCGGGGAGAGCATTGCAGAGCAGAGCCATGGTGAGATGCTGAGTCTGGGCCCAGCAGTCTCCACCTGGCGGAGGAAAGGGGGCCTGAGGGGATGTGTTAGAGCTCCAAATAAGACTTCACTTAAAAAGAGGGCTCCATTGCGAAAAACATAGTCTGAAAAACCACTAATCAGTCCCAAACTCGTTTACTTAAAAATGGTGATGTCATCTGCCTAAACTCACACAGTTTTTTTGAGGTCCAGCTATCACTAGACCACAGATCTTCTCTTCTATGTCCCTTCCGGTCATGGGGAAGCTCTCATAGAAGATGACCAAGATCCCTAAATTGCTTGGGGGCCTGCCATTGGCCTTGAAGCTACCCTTGAAGCCGAGAAGACTGACTAGCAAGAAAAGACCCCAGGCGGAGAATGAGCCTGGGAGTCAACACGTGGTGCACCAGTCTTGACTCTGTCCCTGCCCAAGTGGCTTTGCTTCCTTGGGACTCAGTTTACCCACCTACGGAGGGAGGGTATAGACTAGGTATAGCCATCTTTTCCCCAGCATAGACATGCGTCTGCAATGCTGTGATCATAGAAAAGCTGGCGAGGAAGAAACTCAGCCCCACACTGTGACTCAGCACAGCCTTCCCGCTTGCTGGTCCTGCCTCTCCATGGGCACCCCCTCTCCCACCAAAAAGTGATGAGCAACATTAAAATACAAAGCAGCTGCAGATGGAACAGTGGAGCGGAGGAACCAGGGACTAGGAGGCAGGAGGTGTCAGCACCAGATGAAGTAATTTAATAAGGGCCTGCTTGGAAATTATATCACCCCAAATAATATAATAAACCCTAATTTACTCACATTTATCTCCCAGAGTTTTTTTTGGGGAAGCATAATCTTGCCTGCTCTACAGTGATGGATTAGCGCAATGGAAACTCCACTGGGAAATAAAAAAAATACATCTTGTAGTTTTTGACGCGTTATTATTCAGTGTTATCTCGGATGCTTCATTCCAGGCCCATTACTCATGTTCGCTTTTTTTCCCTTCTGTTTCGTTTTTTGTTTTTTTTTTTTCCCCTCTCTCTTAAAAATCAGGGCCAGAGGCAGGGCTGCTGGCATATGGCATTTCAATGCCACTTGCCTTGAGCAAAGCCCAGTGTTGGAGTTTCCCGGGCTGGGCAGGGGTGAGAGGAGAGAGCAGTGGGATATACTGAAGGGATACGAGAGCCCTCTTCTCTTGGCTGACCACCAGAACTGGCCTCCAAATGGTTAAGGCGGAGCTCTACTAAGGGACTTGGGATAGGAAACCATCTCTAGCAAGAGAGAGGATTTTATTGGGAGCATATGGGAGTCTTGGAACCTGGGGATAGAGAGAACAGGCAGGCCTAGCAAGAAGTGGAGCTGGTTGTGTTTTCTGTGACGTCATGTACTCGCTTTGTGTTTTCCCTGTCTCTTCTGCTCTGTCTCCCTCTCTCTGTCTACCCATCCCCTACCCCACCCCATGCATCTATTTCTAGTATCTCTCCATAGAAACTGACTTTCTTTGCCCAGGTGCAAAATGGGCCTCCAGGTTCCTGGATCTATATGACTTGCCAGGTCCCAACTCCCTATTTCCAGGACAGCGCCTCCGAGTGGCCTAGCTTGGTCCACGCAGAAGGAGTGAGGGGAGGGGTGGCTTCGAGGCCATGCGGATTTTCATGGCAGTTAGGCCCAAGGCCTCAGTGGGAAATGGGCAGTTCTCCACAAAGGGGTGCAGGCCATGACCTAACCTTTCCAAGGTGTGAAGAGGGGATGGTGATAGAAGGATGTGAGGTCATGGAGCTGGAAGTGCTTTGAGAAGGGCACTGCCCGTGCTGTTAGCCCCCCTGGGCTCTCCCACCTCGCACAGGAAGACCCTTCCTTCTCTTCCCCTCTGGGAAGAAGCAGGCAGCCCTCTCTGGTGCTCAGCGAGGCCAGGCCCGGCAGGGGGCAACAGAACCCCCCGTGTGGTTGGTGCTGTTTTTCTGGCCTCCGGAAGGCAGAGGTCCGCAGACCTGCTCTTTCAGGAGCAGGAAGGAAAGGGGACGGCTGCAGCGCCATGGGAGATGCCGTGCATAATTGCTAATAAGCAGGCGTGACCGAGTCTTAACAATAATTAAAGTTACCAACTGAGAACTTGTCCATTTCGGGGTCTAATGGTTTTTCAGCACATTAAACATTAAAGGGGTAATCACCTCACACGCACCGGTGCCCACACGGCAGCCCCCTGTCTGGCTTTCTGGCAGCATGGAACTGCAGGCAGAGCCCTAAGCAGAACCTGGGGGTCTCGCCCTACCACAGGGTCCCATCAGACCACCCCTGCAAGCCCTGGTCTCTGCTGGGGGCGCTGGCCTCAGCCTGGATAGAACATCTCCAGGAGCTCTTGCCTTGCCTCTACAAGGGCTGAGCTCCACTGGTCTGAAAGAGGCCGAGCTGGGCCCTCCCCGGTCAGGAAAGCCACTATCAGGCCCCTCGCCCCTCTCCTCTGCTGGCACTCCTCCAAGAGGGGCCCTCCACTGCCCCTCACCACCACCTGCCCTGCAGGCCTCTTCCTCACAGAGCAGGACAGGCTCGGGGCCTTGGGTCAACAGTCTTCCCTGTAACTCTGTACACCGTGTTAGGTCATGCATATGTTTCCTCTTTTACTTCTGACAGCTTGTGGGATTGATCTTGTTATTCCCATTTCGCGGCTGAGGAAATGTAGGCTTTGGAGAAGCTGAATAATTTGTCCAAGATCAACAGCTGGAGAGAGGAGGCACCGATAGTCAAACCCAGGTATCCAGCCTCCTCCCACACCTGTGCTCTTTACAGAACCTCTCAAATGCACTGGCCGGACTCTCCACGTGCCCCAGAGGAGATGTTCTGGGCCGAGGAGCAGGGGCTGCTGGGCCTACTGGCTTCGTCTGCAGAGCAGAAGCGGTTCTTCACCTGCAGTCAGGAGATCTGGGTTCCCCCAGGCACAGTGCTGCCCCTGCTAACAGTACAGCTTTGGGCAAGGTAAGTGTCCTGTGCCTGTGTTTTCTCACCTGGGAAATGGAAAGAACACTTTCTACCTCATGGGATTTCCAGGAGGAATCAAATGAGATAGTACATGAGCCTTAGCAAGCTTGAAATCTTCATCACCATCGTCATCATCGTTCTTGGCCTTCGCATGCCACCCTGCGATGAGCAGCCAACGAGACCTGGTGTGTAAACGTGCGAGTAGACACTGAGTACATTTCTGTGCCTGTTAGTGATGTACACACGTGTGTGAACTCCTCCCTCTTCTGGTGTCTCCTTGGACGTGTGTGTCTTTGTGTGACCTTCCTCGTTTACAGATTTCTCAGGAACAGGGAATTCACTGGCCAAGAATTGCATCCTGCTCTGACCCCGGTGTAGGTGCCAGCCAGAGGCCAAATGATGAGGTCTGTTGTCCCCGCCCCGCCCCGCGACCCTCCTGTGCTGTTCTCAACTGCCACAGGGCCCCTTACTGGGGCACACCCCCAGCCACATCCCCCCTCCATCAAAACACCCCTGGCCTGTGATGCGCCTCCTCTCAGCTAGCGTACTTGCACTTGGCAGGGTCTTTTAAGCTGGTCTCAGCCTCCTGGGTACTAGGTGTTTGAGAGGATGGAGACAAAATGGCCTGGAGGCCCTCAGAAGCACCTTTACTAACCAACTCTGCTTGAGCCCACCTGTCTCCCCACACAACAGTCATGGTCCAGCCCAGTGGTCTCTGAGCTCAGGTTCATTTAGACCCCAAATTACATCACCTTTGTAGTAACAGTGCCCCGTCCACGGGGTTTTGGAAAAGTACTTTAATGGCCCTGTGGCGTGGATTCCATCCCCTTAGCGTGCCTTGGACTGTGGCGAGCACCCGAGCCCTGTCCAAAAGTGCTGACGCTTTTCTTGTTTGCTCAGATCCCTTTGTGGGTAACCAGTGCCCCCCAGGGCAAAAGGACCCCTTAACACGGAGCCCTCTCAGTGGGTTGAGCTGGGAAAGGCACAATCTATGTTCCCATAGGCAAATCTAAATTTTTCCCTCTGTGCAATGGGGCTAAGAATAATGACTCAGAGGCTATTGTGAGAATGCATATGTATTTATATATGATTTTACAAATATTGGTATGTATTGTGAAAAATTTTGATTTTTACCAACAATAAAAAAAAAAAGAATTATAGGTGATAACACGGTGCAGGGCGACTCACCTTTTCTTTAGACAATTACTGACCTATAGCAACACGGAACAATGCCCCCTCCTCCTTGAGGCCTCTCCTGACTCCTGCCCCATTATCAGGAAACTGAGCATCAGCTTCCCCCTGGGACCCCCACAGCAGCGCACACCTCGCCTTCCAGCACTAACCTAGCACCCTGCACTGTATTTAACCCCATGCTCATCTGCCTGCCCCCCAGCACTGCAAAGTCTTCAAGAGGTGGGAGGGGTGTGTGTGTGAGGCTGTGCCGTCTTCACCCGCGTGTGCCTGGCTCCAGAAGCATTGACAGCGCATGGGCACGGAGCCCAGTCCCACCGAGACAGGGGACCTTGTGTGGTTTCACAGCCCTCCCCACCCCAAGCTTGCCCTGCCTCTACCTGCCGCAGCCTCTCTGCTGGGCCCACTCATTTCCCATTCTTGAAGGCTCAAGCCCACCCCACTTGCTTGCACTGAACTTCTCCAAGCCACGGCTTCTTCCAGGATAAAACAGGATGAGTAATAACCTCCTCTAAGGGTTTTTGGAAGATCGGGTTTTTCAGTTCATAAATAGTATCCACCATATGGTAGGTGTGCCCCCTTGTCACTCCTGCCATTTCCCCCTCAGACCTGCTCCTGTCCCAGTGCCCAGAGGCCCCACTCCCTTCCCCGGACACTCTGCCTTCCCTGTGTCTGGCTGGGCTGGATCCTCCTGGAAAAACTCCTGGTCAGGCCTCAGCCACCATCCCCTCAGCTTCCCCTCCCCCGAAAGGGGACCGAGTCTTTTAAGAAGAGGTGACAGTGC
>JAQZBX010004046.1:0-18992 GCA_029593785.1 Cabassous unicinctus
GTCTGCCCCAGAGACTGAGAGGCCCTGAGCCAGTTTTCTCCCTCAGCCTCAGCTTCCCTGTGGGCTCTGGTGCAGGAGCAGTACCGTGCTAATGGGGGTGGTCCCAGCAGCGTTGAGAAGGCGCGAGTGTGCCTGGTGGTGTCCGCATTCGTCGTTATTCTTATTTATCATCAAACTAGCATTGTATTAAAGGACATTTGGCTTCAAGGAGATGGAAGGGGTGTACAGCAGAAGGAAGTGGGATCCCAAAGCCCACTCTGCAGGCTTTACCAAGACATCCCGTCAGCCAATTCTCTGTATCGGTGGGGCAAGGAGGATCTGGATCGCTGAGAAGTGGTCTTCCTTGGGCCTGTCTAAGGATGTGGTCCTAGCCCAAGATCCCCGGCATTTATCTTAGGGAGCTGGGTGAGGGACAGCTAAGCCCAAACTGAGGCTCCGCGCTGCCCTCTGCCGGTTGCTGGGTGCAGTGCCCGCGGCCAGAGCCGGCCAGAAGGGCCTGCTGCCCTCTGCTGGACAGGAAGTCAGGCTGGGCGGGTCCTGGGCAGCAAAGGGGGCGCGAGACCCCCGCTCGGGGTTGAGCCGCGGAGTCGACAAGCCTTCCTCGCCATCCCCTCGAGCTTCCCTCTCTGCCCTCCTCGCCACAAGGCCTCCAGGAAAGAATTGGGCCCTCCAGGGCTTCGCGGACATTTCCGAGGAAAAGTTGCTGGACAGAGGCTCCCGGCTTGACCCTTCCCACAACGTCCTCCAAACAACCCTGGCCAGGTGGGGAGCCCTGCCCGTTCACGTGCGTGTGTCCGTCCACACGGCGATGTGCAGTGACCCCACTAACACGTGTGAACACGCGCTTACATGCACACGCATGTGACCACACACAATCACACGCAAGGGTGTGCGCACACATCCAGGGAGGACCAAAGGCCGGGCTTCCCTGGGGCTAGGCTGGCCCAGGACTCGCCTCGAGCCTGGTACCCGGAGGGGCGCGGCGGAGCGCCAGGCTGGAGCAGGGGGGCGCCGGCTCAGGAGAGAGGCTAATGCGCCCCTTGCCCTGCGCTCCTCCATCCCCCGGCCATTTCGCCGCCCCATCCGTGCAGGGCAGCGATTGGGGGCGCTCCTCGCTCTCCTCCCCCTTGAGAGGAAGGAGATGAACCCCTCACCCCACCCTCAACTCCCTTGGTTTTGCAGCCGCGCCTTCTCCTCCCCCGCCCGGCTCCTGCCGCTCGCTTGCTCGCTCGCTCCCTCCCTCCCGTGGTCCCTCCTCCCTCCCCGGCCCGCTCCCCGCTCCTCGCGCTCCCTCCCCGCGCCGCGGCAGAGCTCGGAGCCCGAGCGGGAGCCCGTGCGAGAGCCGGCGCGGGAGCCGGCGCGGGCAGCCGGCGACAGCACAGGCGGCGGCGGGCGGCGGGTCCCGGTCCCGGCCCCAGCGCGCGCGGAGTCCCCACCCGCGCCGCTCCGGCCTCTCTCCGGACGCGGGGCTCCGAGCAGTATGCGCGGGCGCTGTGCGCTAGCCCCAGCCCTGGCTCCGGCCCCGCTGCGGAGTGCGCCCGGCCTTGATCCCGGCCCTAGCGGCAGAGGCGGCGGCGGCGGCGGCTCCGGGCCGGCCCGGGACGCAGAATCAAGCTGGTGGATCCCACGTCGCGCGTCCTGAGCGCGCGCGCCCCTCCGTCCGCCGAGGCCGCGGCCTCCAGCCTCTCCATTGCCCGGCCCCTGCCTCGGCTCTGGCTTTGGCTTGGCTTCCGCCCGCGTGGGACAGACAGACGGACGGCCAGCTCCGCGAGGGCGCGTGGACTGCGGGGCGGAGGTGTCGGAAGAGGAGGCGGAGGAGACGGAGGAGGGGGCTGGGCAGGGGCTGGGGCCGGGCCGGCTGGGGAGACATGCGATTGATGACCGAGTCGAGCGGACGGACAGAGCGCCCGAAATGCAGGTGAGTCGGGCGGCCACGGCCGAGCCCAGAGCAGGCAGCCCCGCGGCGAGCGCCCCTGGGGGCCGACGTCCGCCTGGGCTGCGCCCTGATGGGGCTGCGGGGCACCCCAGCGCCACCCAGATCTCCCTTTGGGGGCACAGGCCTGACCCTTCATGCCTCAGAAATGAAGACTCTTCGTTTCCCCTCTCCCTACCCTAACAAATGCCAGGTTGGCAAACCGGGACCCCCGAGCTCTGGAGGACCCCCACCTGCATCCTGGTCAGGTTCTGGTCTCTCCACCTCCAGCCCCCACCTCCTCTGAGCGCCGGTCACCCTGGAGGTTAAGTCCCCTGCCCAGCGTTGGGCGGGTCCTTCTCTCCATAGACTCCAGGTAACCCCAGGCAATCCCTGCCAGCGCCAGCACCCCCAAGCCTGCAGATGCAGGGCAGGGACCCGGCTTCTCCACAGGCTCCAGACTGGGCCGTAGCTCCCTCCCCACACAAGGGTCCCCCATTCTAGCTCCTGCCCAGGGAAGAGGAGGACCGGGCAGGTGGGGGGTGGGGAGAGTGGAGGGGAGGAAGTCCGGGCAAGGGGGCCTCCCCTTTGTCTGCCTTCAGCCCAGGTTTCTCACCTCCTCCTGCCCCACTTTCCATTCTGAAGCAGAAGCCAGTGGGAGGTGGGAACCAGCTGAGAAGAGGGGGGTGAGGCGGGAGCCTCCTGCTCTGCCCCCACCTTGTGCACCCTCTGTGGGGTGGGCTTCCTGCTCTCCAAGGATCCCACATGACACCTGACCCTCCAGGTGGAGCCCACTTTGAGAAAGAGGGGTGGGGCCAGGCCCAGTGGGCAGTTCCCTCCAGACTCCTGGGTCCCACCCCAGCCCCAGCCAGCCCCTGTTGTGCCCATACCTCCTCTTTGTTCTCAGAGGTCCTGGGGCTGGGGTTGGGGAGAAGGGACATTTGGGAGGATTCTATCAGCTCTGCCCTGGTGGGGTGGGAGTGTGGGAGGCTCTACCTGGGGGAGAAGCTACCATCTGGGCAAGCCCCTTCCCTCCCTCAGTCCTCTGCTTGGCTTGGACAGCCAGAGGGCGTGCAGCCCAGCTGGCCCGTGGCTCCCAGCTCAGCCCTGCTGGTCATTATGCCAGTGGCTCCAACACCGGTACCTCCCATGCCCCATGCCCGGGAAGCAGTGAGCCGGGTCATCCAGCCAGCAGAGGGCCTGGGGCTTCCCCAGATCCAGCGAGGAGGAGTGTGTGCCAGTGAGGGAAGAGTTATCGGCTGCTCCCAGACCCTTTGTCCTTGTGTTGGCTAGGAGGGGCTCAAGTCCCCACACCTCTGGGAAGGTGCCAGCACCTGGTCTGCTGGGACAGCCTGCCTGTCCTTCCTGCTTTCTAACTGTGGCCTGAGGCAGGCTGGGGGATAGGGTGGCAGAGGGGAGAGTCCAAGAATTCCTTGGAACGGAGATAAAAGAGGTGTAGTCCCAGATAGGAGCTGCTGGCAGCACTCAGCTGCCCCTTCTAGAGGAGAGACTTACTAATAAGGAGGAGGGGGCATCCCCCTGCAGTGTTCTTGTCTCTGCCCAAAGCCCTGCTTTCTGCCATTGGGTGTGAGATGGGCCCAGGGTAGGGCTTGGTCAAGGCTGCAGTGCTCCCCAGGGCCTGGAATTAGAATGGGTCCCAGATCCAAGGTTTTAGGGGGATGTGTGTGTGCCCAAGCCTGTGGACTGAGAGATACCTAGGGGAGGTGGAGGAACCCCTCTACCCCTTGCATATAGTCCTCTTTGATCCTAGGTGTCATCTCCTCCATCTCCTTCTGAGCACCAATTCTTCCTATATCAGGTATTGTTTTGTAAAACCCAGAATTCCAGAGGGACTCCCCCACCCCCCAAAAAAAAAATACCTCTTGAGAGGGTGGATAGTTGTTCAGCATAAAGCTAGGCAGATCCCCGGTACCAGCAGCGACTCATCTGGCACTGCTCTTTAGGTCCCTGCCGAAGCAAATGGCTGGTAGGGAGTGCGTTCCTGTTGAGCCAGAGCAGTGATTTACGCAGGGTCCCATGAAGGCATGAGTCCTGTGGAGGGTTGAGGAAGTGCATCCTGTGGGGAAAAGAAGGTGGGGAGAAGCAGTAGGTGGTGGTGGTTTCAGAGTCAGGGCCTTGGTTTGCTGGCCCTCTTAGTCTAGTTGTCCTGTGTGTGGCCCTCTGCAGAAGGCTGGTGGCCTTCCAGGCTCTTCCATTCATGGCTACCCACTGATGGCTCTCTATTTGGTTCTAGCCAGTGCCTCCACATTTGCCCCCATCCTCATGTGCTTTGGTCCAGCATCCCTACCCAGAAGGCCCTCTCCTCCTTTCTCCACCCTGCTCCCCTCCTCCAGGAAGCCTGCCTGACTGCTCCAAGTCACTGGTCTCCAATTCTGGGCACCCACAGCCTACAGTCACCAGCCCATTCATTCATGCATTTATTTGGCATATCCTGGCTGAGCTACCTGCTCAGACTCTGGGTTAGGCCATCCCATGGCATCCATGGATTGCCTTGAATGCCCTGGGCAAACCTTGTCCCCAACCCTGGGGGTGGGACAGACAATGGGAGGCACCAGGGAGCAACTGTCAGCTGGTGGCAAGGACTACCTGGAGTGTCCCGTCTTCCCAGCCTGTGTGGATGGATAGCTAGGTGACATCAAGGATGGCCAAGGCAGGGGTTGGGAAAAGACCAGTACTGGATGACAGGGCCCTCAAAGGTAACCCTAGTCTAATTACCTGGTTTTGCAGATGAAAAAACTAAGGCCTCCCAATCCTTAAAGCCAAGGCTCATGCAGGGTCCTCAGTAGCACATGCAGGTGCTCAGAGAAGGGTGGGATTTCTCCCTGGGGGCTGAGGTGGTCAGGGGGCCCTCCATGAAGAGAGAAGAACTGGGCTGGGCCCTGAGGTAGAAGCAGACACTGAGAACAGGAGATTCCGGAATCAAGGAAATTTCTTTGTAGAAAGAGTGTGAGAAGGCAAGTTCATTTTCAGATGTTTTTGAGGCATTTTTGATGCTGACCTTTGTTTATATATTGAATGAATGAATGAATGAATGAATGAATGAATATCCTTGGGTGTTTTGGGACCAGTAGAGTTGTGCTGCCAATTATATACTATTCCTCCCGAGTATTGAGTCTTTTAATGTTTTCATATAAAGAAGTTGTTAGGAGTAGGGATTCTGGAGCCAGATGCCTGGGTTCAAATCTCAGCTCTGCCACTGCCCAGCTCTGTGACTTTGGGCAAATTACTTCATCTCTCTGGGCCGCAGGGTCCTTATGCACAAAGTGAAGATAACAAAAGTATCTGCCTTTAGGGTGGATGTGAGGATTAAATGTGTTAATATACGCAAAGCATTTAGAACACTGCCAGGTAGAAAATAAGTTCTTAGTATCTGCTAGCTATTATTAGTTTATATCAGGGATGTGCTCTCGGCCTCAGCCTTTTAGGCAGAACAGAGATTGGACTTTATAGGTGAGCAAATTGAGAGCCAGAGAAATAGAGTGATTTGTCCAAAGTTCCAGTTAATAAGCGTCACTTTCATGCTGACCTCTGGTCTGGGGCTCATTGGTCCAGGCATGGTCTGTTAATTAATTAATCAATTTATTTAGTATTAATGAACACCACAAACCCACTCCCCAACCTGAACAGCGCTTTAATAGTGATGTACATCTTCCCATATGCTTCTCCTCACTCCATCCCTTGGCCTCTTTTTCCGAGGCAACCACTACCCTGAATTTTTTGTATTCCTTGCCTTTTAAAAATAGTGTTTTTAATATATAAAAATTGTTTGGTTTTGGTTGTTTTTTGAACTTTATGAAAAGAGCATGAACCTGTATGCAGTCCTCTGGAACTTGTTTTATTGATTCGATATTCTTAAGCTTCATCTATGTTCTTGCAAATAATAGTAGCTATAGTTCATTCATTTTTGCTGGTGTACGATATTCTATTGTTTGGACATAGCACAGCGTATTTATTGTTCTTCTGTTGATGGGCATTTGGGTTGTTTCCTTCTTTGCTCCTATAGACAGTGCTGCCAAAAACCTTTTTGTCCTGTCTCCTGGGGGACATATGTGTCTCTGGGGCACAAAACTAGGAGCAGAATTGCTGGGCCGGCAGGCATGTTCATGTTAGCTTTACTAGGAAATGCCAAAGTGTTTTCCAAATTGGTTGGACCAGTTTATACTTCTCCCAGCAGATGAGTGTTCCCATTGCTTCCCGTCCTAGCAAAAACTCAGTATTGTCAGGTAATCTTGATTTTTGCAGATTGAATGAGTATAATGGTCTCAATTTGCATTTCCAGAGTTCATAGTTTCTGGTGTATGAAATGGGGCTTGAGACAGTCAGCAGCCAGTGTGTAATGGGTGCTTACTTAGCAATCATCTCCTCGCCACCTCAGTTTCCCCAGTTGTAGGGATGCTGTCTGTGCAAGCCCTGAGCTCAGGGATGGTCAGGAGCAATCAGAGCGACCTCCCCAAGGAAGGGGGATGAAGGACGAGCAAGAAGGGCTCAAATCCCTGCACATTTAGAGCAAAGAGAGGACAGCAAATGCCAGGAAGCTCAGTGGCTCCGTGTTCACCCCCAGCTATGCTGTGTTATTTTAACGCCCCCCCTCCCTGCACAGCCTCTGAAAACCCTGTCGCTACATGCTGGCACCTGGCATGGTGATTGCTTAATAAGAGTCTGGCGACCTGTGGGATGAACACCGGATGGAACCACTGTATGGTTGAGTGAGTGTGGGTTAGCTGAGCAAGGAGGCTCCTGGCCATCTGCAGGCTCCCCCCGCCCCCATCCATGCAGCCCCCAAGCCCTCTGCCTGCCCAGAGGAGCTGAGAGCCCAGTGCTGGCAGGCTAATTGGAAACCAGCTCCCTCTGCCAGCCTGGTGCACCAACGATTGATTCCTTGCCGCCTATCCCGCCTGGTCCTGGGCCCCTGGAGCTGGTTAGCGACAAGAGCCGGGGCTGGCGGAATAATTATGCCTATTTCATGTGACACCCAAATTGATTGCCGCCAGGGTGACATTACCAGGGCATTGTTCCTCGTCTCCGACCTCTTATTACATGTTATTAGAGTGTGGTGTGTGTGTGTGTTTTTCTATTTTTTCCTATTTCAGGGAATTAATCTCTCTCTGCCACCTCCTCTGCTTCCCTCTGCAGAGAACCTGCTTGAGGCTCCCAGAGAGGCTGGGGGCCAAGCCAGCACTGCTTTCTCAGCCTGGCTCCAGGGCAGGGTTGCAGATGTGGTTGGGAGCTGGCCGTCCTTGAGGCCCTTTACTTGGGTGCAAAAGGGGAGCATCTCAGAGGTGAAAGAGACTTCTGAGGCATTGGTCACAGCAGAGGAATCCTTCTGCACTGTGCCTGATCTATGGTCTCTGCTTGCATACCTCTCCTGACAGGCTGCTCACTCACGATCCACCAAAGCTGATCTTCCACCTGATTCTTCACACTGAGCTGAACCAGACCGCCCTGATGACTTCACCCATGGGTCTTGGCTTTGCTCTCTGGTCCTGCCCTGGACTCTTTGCACTCTCTGTCTTGGAACACCACTTAGAGATTTGCAGAGGTGCCAGTGCTCTCCACACCCCACCCCACCCCCAGCACCCAGGCAGCCCCAGAGATGCATTGATTGTGCCTTAGCTGGGCACAGGGCTTGTATGTCTTTGACCAGAAGGGTCTTTCATCTCCTTGATACTGAGTTTATTTGCCAGGTTGGAAAAATGGGTTTTGGCAAGGAGTTGGTCAAGATTCAACTAAGCCGTGAGGGGTTTGAACAGCCAGTGCCAGGAGAAAGGCAAGTGTTTTTATTTATAGTTAGCCTGTCTGTGTTATAAATAATTCACTGGACCTCAGTTTGTGATATATTGGGGGATTGTTTTTAAATCTTTTCCTCTTTTTGAGGCAGAAATAACCCAAACCCTCACCCATCCCTGACCCAGCCCCACCGTGAGTTGCGTGGCCATGTGACCCTCACGATATGTTAGAGAGAGAAGGTGGCTGCAGTTGAAAGCCGAGTGTTCTTCCTAGGCCCTAGTCCAGAGATGCTATGGGACCTTGTACAAGGTCCTCATGCTCTTGGGCCTCAGTTTCCCTACCTATACGATAGTCTTGAAGGTTATCATGCCTTTGAGACACTGAAGACATGACTTGCTAAGATAAGCTCAGTGACCTGGGCAAGTGAACTAATGGCCAAGAGCCTCAGTTTCCCTGTCAGTGAAGTAGGGTTAATGTCACATCCCTCACAGTATGTGGTGAGGGTTGATGGGGTCACCTCTGCAAAGTGCTTAGTGCACGTGCTCACTATCGGTGCTTCTTCCCATCCCTCCTCCTGGACCCTCTGCCCACAGCCCTCGAGGGCAGGGGGCTCTGCCAGCACCTCACAGGGGACCACTGGCCAGGGTGGAGGATGGGGCCAGGGGCCTTTAGGGGTACCTTCCTGCCCCTGAGAACTCGGCTTGGCATCTTCGGCCTGGGGAGGGATGGGGAAAGAGATATGTGGGGGCAGGACCTGGGTTTTCCTTGGGGCCTTCAGCTCACCCCACACAGGCAGCTGCCTAGCCCTCCCCATCGCCAGGACAGCCCCAGTCCAAGAGGGGGTGCCACCTACTCGGGTCAGGGGTGGGGCTGGGGGAGGGAGGCGAGAAGCACCACAACCAACAGGGAAGCTTCCCAGAACCAGTGGCTCCTTCCCACCTCCCCCAGGCCTGCTCTAAGCTCCCCACTGTTCTCTCACCTCAGAACAACCCTGTGACCGGACAGGCAGGGACCCAGCCGAGGTGACACGGCAGGGCAGGGGCGCACACCGGGAAGCAGCCTCCTGTAGGCCGTGCCCCACCCCTGCCCCTGCCCACCAAGCCGGCCACTCCTGGAGGGCAGAATCTATATATAGAAGCCTGTAAACACTAAGATGTTTTGACAATTAAAATTCATAATTTATCCCGCAAATGGCTTGGGCCTGCGGGCCGGCCGGAAGGCTGGCAGCTCCCGGGAAGGGCTGTTGCTCCGGTGGGGTGGACGGAGGAGTGGGCAGGGGCATTCCTCAGATGCAGGGGAAGGCTGATGCTTGCCCAGGACCCCAAGGGGCCTCTGGGGCAGGTGGGGCAACAAGGGGTGCCTGGGGGCTTCCTGAGCTTTACCCTCCCTAGCAGCCTCCCCATGCCCAGTCAGCACCCTCCAGCTCCGGCTTCACCTGAGAGGCCAGTGAGCCCCTCGCCTTTGGGAGAGGATTGAGTTTCCAAGTGCGCCTAAGAGATGGGGCTGGTGGCGCTGGGCCAGGGAGAGCCCGGAGTGGCGGGAGGAGGGGCAGCGGGTGCATACAGACACACACACACACACACACACACACACACACACACACACACGGGTGCCCGCTCTCACATACACACACATCCCGGGGGCCCAGGAACTCGTTCCCAGAACCAAGGGCTGGAGAAAAATAAAGAATTATACAAGACAAAGGACATGACCTCAATTTTCTTTCAGGTTGATTTTTCTCTCCCCGTGGGGGGTGGCTGAAGGAGGAGGAGAAGGGAAGAGGGGAGGGCAGACCAGCCCAGGAGGAGACAGACAGACGCTGCCCCATTTCCCACCCGCTTGGCCAGGTCACACGGTTAGCAGCTCAGACCCTGTCCACCCACACCCTCTCCCCAGGCCTGGAGGCAGCCCCTCGTGTGTCCCTGGGGCTCTCTGTAGACTGGCCAGTGACAGTTTTCCCCCATTAGCAGCTCACACCTTAAACCATTCTCAGCCATTCACACCTCTGCAGGGATAAGCCCTGGAAAGCCAGATGGAGTGCCTTTAAAAGGAGTCCAAGGTCAGGATTTGGGGTAGGAGAGAAGCAATTAGGAATCTCTGGATGCTCTCAAATTGACTGGGATACAAGTCATCTCCAGCCCCAGAACTTTTTGCTGTTCCCTCGGCTTAAAATGCCGCCCACCTATCACGCCCCCCTACTTTGCCTGTGGAAAATCTATTTGTGTTTCAGTCCGAGCTTGCGTGGCACCTCCGCTGCCTCCTTTTCTATGAAGCCTTTATTAAGAGCCTAGACTGGGAGGTGGAGAGTAGAGGGTGAGTCCCACTCCCTGTGTTCTTGCCAGCTGTCCCAGCAGTTGTTTGGTGGCTCTCTCTGCCCCTTTAAGACAGCAAAGCTGCAGGTGGCTGGAGATGTGCCTGAGCTTTTGGGCTCAGTCAGAAGGTTCTTGGGGGTGTGTTTCCCTGCTCCCGTGTCACCCTGCCTTGTCCTCAGCCTGGCCCTACTCTGGGGATTGCCCAAAGCCTGGGGGTACTGAGGTAGATCAGACCCAGCCCTGTGCTGGGGGCTGTCAGTCTGGGGGATGGAGGCTGACAACGGGGCGTGGGAGGGAGCCTAATAAAACATACAGGCAGTGCCAACTAGCACTGCTAGGCCAAAGTCACCTGAGATCCAGAGGCAACCCATAGGAGGGACTGTTGCTTCTTCCTAGGACCCTGAGAAAAGGTGCTTGTGGGCAGAGTCCCTCGGGCTGCTTTCTGAAGGCTGAGTAAGAGATCTCCAGGCATGGAGCAGTGAGTGTTTGACCATTGCTGTGGGGAAAAGGGCCCGAGCTGGAGTGGACTGGGGTGACTCGGTGTGCTTTCTGGACAGGCCTCAGACCACCCCTTTTCCACTCACCCCTAGCCACTGCCCTGCTGCCTCTGAGCAAGTGCACTTCCCAGCTAATGCCTTTTATTCTTTCATGAAATGGATCCAGCGGCTCTGTGCCCTGGAGCTGAAGGCAAAGAAGGGGCCTCAGACTTGGCAGGGTTGGGGGAGACAAGTTGCAAGGAATCCAGCCCTTGCCTTGCTCTGTTTTTCGGTGCCCCATCTCGAGTCCCTTCACCTTTCTGAGTCTCAGCCTCTTCACCTTGTGGGGAGGATCGGAGGCGCTGACAGGCCCCAGGCTTGTCAGTAGGAGCTCAGGAAATGGTAGCTGAGTCCTCAGGGCTAGCTCTCCATCAACTCCTGCGCCCCTGGCCCGCGCCCCCAGCCCCACCTACCCTCCTGCCTCCCACCTGTCTTCTCTGCCACTCTCTCCCCTCCCTTTCTCTCCTGTGTCACCGGCCATCTTCCCACCCTGTTTTTCTCCACGTGGCTCTGTCCCTCTGTTTCTCTCTGTTTCCGGCACCTTTCCCCTCTCCCGAGCTCTCGCTCATTTCCTGGCTGTGGGGCTAGGCAGGGCCCTAGGCAGATGCCCTTTCCTTTTGGAAGTTCTCCAGCCACCCCTGCCGTGTCTGCCTTCTCTCCTGGCTCCATCCTGCTGCACCCAAACCCAGGCGCTCACAGGGGATGTTGGTGTGAGATGGGCTGGGGCACACCTGCCTCCCTGCCTGCTGCCCGGGGAGGAGACTGAGCCCAGTGCGGTCATCTGAGTCACATGGCCAGGCTACGGAGGAGGCCAAGATCCAGAGGCCCTGGCGCCTGGAGGGTCATGGACCCCAGCCAACGAGCAGACACCTCCCTGCCAGGGATCTTGTGCCTGTGTGCGCTGGGGATCTGTGAGATCCCTGAGGAGCCCTGAGTGTGGGAGCGCCATGAAATATTGATACTGGAAACCTAAAATAACTAAATCTTCCATCCTGTGCTTCTGCAGACCCCAAATTAGGTGAGATTCTAGCATAGGCAGCAGCAGCAGACACAGGAAAAGGGTATGGTAGAAAAATACAGAAAAAAATTCAACCTCAGCCTACTATTTTCTGACATTTGGACAACGGCTTTGGTTGGGTTTGGGGGTCAGGACATCTGGATGCAGTGGTCTAAGAACAGGTACCCTCTCTCAGGCCTGAGGGCCTCACCCTAGCCCAGCCCTGGCCTGCTGGCCCCTCCCCTGGACTGGCTCAGGATCCTAGATAAGCCCCTCTTCACGCCAGGCGGCTCTCAGGGCAGGCAGCCCAGCCGGGAGGAACAGAGCTCTGCCACCTCCTAGCTTTGTGGCCTAGGGCAAGTGAATTCCTTTTCAGAGCCTCAGTTTTTCTCATCTGTAAAATGGGAACAATGTACCATTTTTTAATGCTGGTGGGAGGGTTCCTGAGATGATGTGTTAAAGCCCAAAGCCTGGCTGCAGCAGGCTCTCTGCAAATTTTAGTCCCACCCCTTTTCTAAAGGGGCTCTAGTGGGTCTGGCCGGATGCTGTGGAAGAGACACACCCCTGCTCAGGGGTCCCCAGACTTTGCTTTATAGGCAGGATGATCCCTGACTTCCCTCATTGCCTCTCTGAGCCCCCCACAGGTGAACCCCTGCCCCTTCGGACTCCAACGTCACCTTCCCCCCACCCTGAGCTCCTGGGAGGACAGTTAAAAAATCACATCAAATAGACAAATAGACTCCTAAATAGGAGTCCTCAAGGTGTCACTTTCATGAGCAATCTTTATCACACTTTTCTGACCAAGAGCTACTTTGCAGTTTGCTGTTCCTAGGGTCAGGGTCAATCTTTGGCTTATCAATAAATGTAATTTTAACCTCTGTTATTCTTACCTGCTTTAAGGAAAGGACTCATTTTGTGTTTGTATCTTTACTTTTTCCCCAGGAGGGCTGACCACCTGGGGCCAGCCCCAGTGGAACCACAGTTTGGGGCCTGTGCCCCCACTTCCCTTCATCTCTAACCAAGTTTAAGGGTATTGACTTTCCAGCGGAAGGAAGTCTGGCTCTGTTGTCGGCTCCCACAGGGACCCTGGAATCCAGGCCCTCCCTGCATTGGGCAGGAATAGGTCAGAGAGGACAGGCACTTGCCCAAGGTCACACAGTGACGGGCATTGGACAAGTGCACGTGGCCACTGTCAAGGAGCCATGCCTGACCCAGGCCACCTCTGCCCTGGGACACGAGTGAGGGTGTGCAGGGTGGCAGGTGGCCTGTCCATCCCATCCCCACGTGGGGGCAGCTTGGAGCCTGGGGCTGGCCCTCTGCAGCGGTGGTCTCCTGGCTCAGCTTTCCCCCACCCCTCTGGGACTGGGAAGGACTCAGGCTGCCCTGGGGTCTGGGCATCATGACCCAGGCATGGCTCTCCATTGCCTGTCCACCTGCCTGCATTTAATAGTTATTTCTTTTGTTTTTATTGGTCCAATTTTTAAACTCTTGCCCTTGTGGGAAGCCCTTTAGGGGGCAAGGATCCAAAATAAAACACTGATTAAAATGCATAAAACAGGAGCAACCAGTGGTATTAACAGCACCAGGATGGCAGGAGCTGGCACACTGCCCACCTGGCAGTTTTGGTGACCCCCTCAGACATGCCCCAGCCAACATCTTTAGATGACAGGGCTGCAGTGGGGGTGTTAGACCAGGAGACTGGGCCCAGCCTCTCTGGGCCTTGGTTTCCCCACCATTCATGGCAGCCATATGTGAAAGACAGGGGATGAGACAATTCGGAGGATGTGCCCTGCTGGAGCTGTCCTGGTCCTTTGGACCATGGCCTGTTGCTCTGCAGGTCTAACTGCCAAGTCTGGTGGTGGCAGCCATGCAGGGCAAGGCCAACCAGCTTGTCCATCAATGTGTTTGAATTTTCCAGGTCACCCATTGCTGGGGCCTGCCCCAGAGTCAACCCCATAAGAGGGGCTTCAACCTCTGTAAAAACTCACTCATGCACACATACTTCCTATCAAAGAACACTCACTGAAGTCAGTTCTGGGCCACACTTTGGGCTGAGGCTGCAGACATGGCTTCTGCCCTTGGGGATCTCACTGTCTCGCATTAGAGACAGATGTACCCATGATTGTTTGACCCAGGATTAAACACACATTACAGGAGCAGCACTGACTCTCTTTGCTTGGGCTACTAGGAAGCTCTCACTTTTAGACATTATGCAGGACTTTGTGGGACTTGTTCCTGCTAGGCTTCCCTTCTTTAGCTTTACCTTTTTATCATCTTGGAGCATAATTTTTCCATCAGTCTCAAGTCCTTTTTGGAATGAGGTTTCCTATATATCAATTATATAGTGTAACTACTAAGAATAAGATGATTCAATATTGTGGGCAAGAGATGACTTCTGAGTTAGGTCAAGGATGGCTTAGTTGAGGAGGTGGCCTTTGGGGTGAAGGCCACAAAGGCTGCCAGAACAGGAGGCTGGGACAGTTCTCAAAAAGGAGAGAACTGCATGAACAATGGCCTAGAGGCTGAGATGTGCAGGTCACGGTGGGGATAACTGGGTGGCTTCGCTGGGGGGCAGTGATGGGTAGGCTGAGGCCAGGTTGTGGAGGCTTTGCATGCTAGATTCGTGTCTGTATGACATGAGGGTGGTCTGGACCCTCATTCTCCCCCATTGCATCCTACCAGCACCCAAGTGATGGCCTCGGCCTCCTTGCCAGCAGCCCCCACCCTGCCCCCTAGCCCATCCCTAAGCTGGGTGCTAAAAGTCCTATTTACCTCGTGAGGTCCCCAGCCTCACACCCATGCCAGCCCCAGCTGCTGGCCCAATTACTTATTGATCGTCTGTCAAGATGTTTGCTTTTCTGGTGGGTCACTGGAGTGTGTGTGGAAAATGGCCTGCTGGGAGTGAGGTGGGGGGAGGCTGAGCCACAGAGGAGTCGGGAGAGAGGATGAGAGGGGCTGGGGTGGAGAGTGAACAAAGCAGCCCTTGGGGATAAGAAAACCTTGCAGAGTCCATAACATGTCAGTGATACCCAGAGCCCTTGCTGGTTAATCAGTCACTTAGTCGATCAGCAACGGGGAAGCGCCAGTCAGTCCTGGGAGACAGGCAGCATTGGAAAGTGCGTAGCTTTGGAGTCTGACAGACTCCAAATCTCAAATCTCAAATCTGTCCCCTCTACTGGCCGGGTGTCCTTTGACAGCCACAATCTCTCTGGACCTCGGTTGTCTTAAGGATTGAAGTGCGAATGACAAGACTTTGTGGCCTTGAAAGCAAGGGGTAGGAGAAGGACCTGAGCTGGGAAGAAGTGAGACCCTCCCACCCTGGGCCTCCTCGGGCCCTGTGTGAAGGATGGGTGGGTAGCAGAGACCTGGGGTGCCAGAGGCTGGGGTGGAGGAGCAGGGATAGATCCACACACCAGCTGCAGCTTGGCCCAGAGAGACCACCTGGTCTACCTCCTGGAGGTTTCCCAGAGAGTGGGGACCAGCCCTGCCAGCCCCCTACCTACCCTGTATGCCAGGGCCAATTTCCCTGCAGAACCCAGGGGTGGAGTAGGCATAGAAGAGGGAAGGAGGAGATGGAGAGGTGGTCTGGGGCAGAAGTGGGAGCAAGTAGCTTCTGAATAAGGGAGGACTGCGGAGGCTAGCTCCCGCATGCCCCGTGCTCCCTCCTCCTTCCAGCCTATACTCCCCCTGGGCCCCCTCCCGCCCTCGAGTCCTGCATGGTCTTCAGGCCCAGCTTTAGCAAGCCCCATGTCCCCAGTGCCGCCGGCTGCCCATGCCATTCTGGGCAGTGGACTCCTCCCTCAGACTAGCCGCACAGGAGGAAGAGGATTGGAACCTGAGAGACAGAGAGATGAAGGCTGGGGAGAAAGGTCTTTCGGGGGTAGCACACTCCCTATTGGGGGTCAGAAAAAAACTTCTCAAGAGCAGTGGGAATTAAGTTAGGCCTTGAAGATGGGGTTTCACAGGCAGGGGAAGGGCTTTCCTGGAGGAAAGAACTTCAGGAGCAAAGGCCAGGAAACTGGAAACATGTATCCTGGGCCCTGGGCTCGGAAGCTTGCACTGGGCTCATGGTTGCGATTGCACAGGGAGGCCGGGTGGGATTCAGATGGGGGTGGGGGGGTGGGAGACATCATGGGTGGGTCCCCACTTTCTGAATGGGGGTGTCCTCCACTGATCTAGGATCCCCATCCGGGAGCAGATTCGTGAACACTGGCGGGTACCATTGGGGTCTGTTGGGTTTTGCTGGCTGCCCCGGAACTCTCGGGCCTGGGGGTGCTCAGCTGCAGTGCTGGTGGGAGGGGGGCCATAGTATCTGTGTCACGGGAAGCTCAGGGTGAAAGGTTGGGAGGGTGGGAGCCCCAGCAGCCTCAGGAGCCCTTGTCCGGGCCACCAGCCTCTCAGAGTCTGCTTCCTGGAGCCTTAGCCTTTGAGCCCTTTGATCCCCTCTGTAAGCCCCGAGGGCAGCTCAGCTGGTCTGACTTTATCCCCGCTGAGCCCTGGGGGAGGAGGACGCTCAAGGAAGGGGTACATGCCCAGAGTCCCATTGCTCCTATGTCAAGGAACTGGATACAGCCTGTGGCGCCAATACCAGGCTCCTCTGAGATGACCCTTTCCCTTCCCTGAATTCCCTCGACCCAGGTGCTTCAGGTGGGCTCTGGGCAGGGTAAGGGGCAAGGAGGAAGCAGCAGGGGGTGGCAGGATGCCCTCTGGACCCCCATCTTCCCATCTGTCCCAAGGACATTCTGATGGGGTCCAGCCAAACACTGCCCTCTAACCGCCGCCTCTGTCCTGTGCTTGCCCCTGGCTGCAGGTGAGCGAGAGGATGCTGGCGGGGGGTGCGAGGAGCATGCCCAGCTCCCTCCTGGCCTGCTGGCAGCCCATTCTCCTGCTGGTGTTGGGCTCGGTGCTGTCAGGCTCGGCCACAGGCTGCCCGCCCCGCTGCGAGTGCTCCGCCCAGGACCGCGCCGTGCTCTGCCACCGCAAGCGCTTTGTAGCGGTGCCCGAGGGCATCCCCACCGAGACTCGCCTGCTGGACCTGGGCAAGAACCGCATCAAAACGCTCAACCAGGACGAGTTCGCCAGCTTCCCACACCTGGAGGAGCTAGAGCTCAACGAGAACATCGTGAGTGCTGTGGAGCCCGGCGCCTTCAACAACCTCTTCAACCTCCGGACGCTGGGTCTCCGCAGCAATCGCCTGAAGCTCATCCCACTGGGCGTCTTCACTGGCCTCAGCAACCTGACCAAGCTGGACATCAGCGAGAACAAGATTGTCATCCTGCTGGACTACATGTTCCAGGACCTGTACAACCTCAAGTCGCTGGAGGTTGGCGACAACGACCTTGTCTACATCTCCCACCGAGCCTTCAGCGGCCTCAATAGCCTGGAGCAGCTGACTCTGGAGAAGTGTAACCTGACCTCTATCCCCACCGAAGCGCTGTCCCACCTGCACGGCCTCATTGTCCTGAGGCTCCGGCACCTCAACATCAACGCCATCCGGGACTACTCCTTCAAGAGGTTGTACCGGCTCAAGGTCTTGGAGATCTCCCACTGGCCCTACTTGGACACCATGACCCCCAACTGCCTCTATGGCCTCAACCTGACATCCCTGTCCATCACGCACTGCAATCTGACTGCCGTGCCCTACCTGGCCGTGCGCCACCTGGTCTATCTCCGCTTCCTCAACCTCTCCTACAACCCCATCGGCACCATCGAGGGCTCCATGTTGCATGAGCTGCTGCGGCTGCAGGAGATCCAGCTGGTGGGCGGGCAGCTGGCCGTGGTGGAGCCCTATGCCTTCCGCGGCCTCAACTACCTGCGTGTTCTCAACGTCTCTGGCAACCAGCTGACCACGCTGGAGGAGTCGGCCTTCCACTCGGTGGGCAACCTGGAGACGCTCATCCTGGACTCCAACCCGCTGGCCTGCGACTGCCGGCTGCTGTGGGTGTTCCGGCGCCGCTGGCGGCTCAACTTCAACCGCCAGCAGCCCACGTGCGCCACGCCTGAGTTCGTCCAGGGCAAGGAGTTCAAGGACTTCCCCGACGTGCTCCTGCCCAACTATTTCACCTGCCGCCGCGCCCGCATCCGGGACCGCAAGGCCCAGCAGGTGTTTGTGGATGAGGGCCACACGGTGCAGTTTGTGTGCCGGGCGGACGGCGACCCGCCGCCTGCCATCCTCTGGCTCTCGCCCCGCAAGCACCTGGTCTCGGCCAAGAGCAACGGGCGGCTCACGGTCTTCCCCGATGGCACGCTGGAGGTGCGCTATGCCCAGGTACAGGACAACGGCACGTACCTGTGCATCGCGGCCAACGCGGGCGGCAACGACTCCATGCCCGCCCACCTGCATGTGCGCAGCTACTCGCCTGACTGGCCCCATCAGCCCAACAAGACCTTCGCCTTCATCTCCAACCAGCCGGGCGAGGGAGAGGCCAACAGCACCCGCGCCACCGTGCCTTTCCCCTTCGACATCAAGACCCTCATCATCGCCACCACCATGGGCTTCATCTCCTTCCTGGGCGTCGTTCTCTTCTGCCTGGTGCTGCTGTTCCTCTGGAGCCGGGGCAAGGGCAATACGAAGCACAACATCGAGATCGAGTACGTGCCCCGCAAGTCGGACGCGGGCATCAGCTCCGCCGACGCACCCCGCAAGTTCAACATGAAGATGATATGAGGACGGAGCGGGGGGCAGGGACCCCCGGGGGCGCCGGGCAGGGGAAGGGGCCTGGCTCCCGCCCACTCGCTCCCCGGGCCTTCCCATCTCCCCCAGGCCCCTCCATACACCCTCTTCTTCTCCCTCCCACCCCCGTCCCTGCCGCCCCCCACCAGTCCTCACCGCCTGCCCTCTTTCTACCAGGACCTCAGAAGGCCAGGCCTGGGGACCCCCCTCCATAGGGGCGTGCGTGGACAGACTGGAGTTGGAAGCTGACCAACCGACACGCAGCACAGTCAATAATTCAATAAGTAAAAAAAAAAAAAAGTTACGAACTTCCTCTGTAACTTGGGTTTCAATAATTATGGATTTTTATGAAAACTTGAAATAATAAAAAGAAAAAAAAACTATTTCCTATAGCTAGTCGGAATGCAAACTTTTGACGTCCTGATTGCTCCAGGGCCCTCTTCCAACTCAGTTTCTTGTTTTTCTCTTCCTCCTCCTCCTCCAACTCTCCCTCCTCTCTCTTCTCTTCCCCTGTGGGGAGGAATCACTCAGGAAAACAGGAAAAGAGGTTCCAGCCCCACCTGCCTGCCCACCCTGCCAGGGCGGCCGCCAGTTGCAGGCTGGGTGGCAGGCCCGGGCCTGGCTCTGGGCTGGCTGTCCGCAGGGAGGGGGTGGGGGGACAGTGGTGCCAGGGGGCTCTACCTCCTGGGGCAGGGCCTGGGTGGGGTGTGGCTGAGACTGGAAGGTGCCGGGTCCTCCTGGAGATCAGCACAGCCAGTGGAGAGAGCCAGGGCCGGAGGCAGGCCTGAGGCCTGGCTTCTGGTCCCAGCTCTGC
>JAQZBX010004046.1:19092-62247 GCA_029593785.1 Cabassous unicinctus
TGAAGGGACTTCCATGGGAGCAGGTCTGAGGGGTGCCAGGGGAAGGGAGGCTCTGGGAACTTCCAGAGGTCTTCCTAGGACAGCCGCCTGGGCTGTGGCCAGAAGCCACATCTAGAGATGCAGCTCCAGCCCCATGGTGGGGTCCTGAGGCCCAGGGTGAACGTCAGAGATTCTGTCGCCTCTGTTTGGGGGGAGCCATCCCGGCAGAAGTCACCTCCTGCTTTGGCCTGGACCTAACCAGGGTTTGGGAGCACCAGCTCTCACTAAGCCTTCTTTCCACAAGCATTTATTGAGTGCCTATTGCATGCCACTTACCATGAGGAGTGCTCAGTCTCTGGGGGCTGGAGGAGGCAGTTCTGGGGCTGTCCTTGGGACTTCCCTGTCCCAGGTGGCTCCATCTTCCACCAGGCTATCCTCTGAGCTTCTCCTGGGCTTCTTAAGCATTGAAGGTTTCTGGGTTTGGGATTGGGATCTATCCACACATGAACTGACCAGTAGGGTCAGACAACATACCTTCCCCCTAACCCTTCACACCACACCTAGATGCTCCAAAACAACCCTGGAAGGGATGTGAAGTGTGAAGAACCAGGTAGGTCACCTCCTAACTTTCCCAGAATCATGGGCCTTGGTTCGGCTAACAGACTACGTGCACACCCTGCATGCCCCCAACCCCCAGGCAGGGAGGGACACCAGGGTCAGGGAGACATGGCTTCTCCCCTCCAAGTTTCTTTCTTCTTGAGCATGCCTTGGATTGAGCCCCATGGTGGCCCTCCTACCCATTACCCCTCAGGATAGGGGAGAACTCGAGGGAGGCTCAGCTGAACATAGGGGTGGGGAGCAAGAGGGAAGTCAACCCTCAGCAACAAGAAGCTTCCAGAATGCAGCTCCCCTGATAAGGGTTCCTCCTGGGGCTCATGGACCAGCCCTGATTGACTCTCACTTCCCACTCAAGCCAGCTTGACCTTGGTAGTGCCAGCACCTTCTAAACCAAGCCTCTGGTGGGATGGCATGACAAGCAGAATCTGGCATGGAGTTGGCACCCAGTCACTTATCCATCCGCCCATCCACCCATCCACCCATCCATCCATCCATCCATCCATCCATCCAATCTGCAGACTTACCTGACAGCCTGCTTGGCTCCTGGCTCCCGGCTGGTGCTCTCTGTAGCCTCTGCCTGCCCTTGCCCCCATCTCCCAGCTACCACTCCAGGACTGCTGCTGGTCTGAGGAAGGCTCAAGCCCTCTGACCTGTGGTTTTATCCTCTGGTAAGAAACAGGATCCTCTCCCCCTTAGGGTCCTGGAATATTGGTGTGGAAAAGGTTGAGGGTCCTGGGGGCAGCCTCGGCTGGTGGTTATAAGGATCTGGGTTTTGAGATCAAGTCCAAGTGAGTTCCAGCTGTAGCACTGTAGCTGTGTGGGATTGTTAACTCTTCTGGGCTTCAGTCTACTCATCTCTAAATTAAATATGATCCTCCTACATTTGGTCATTAGGAGAGTGAATAAGGGAGCATAGGTCCATTTGTTGATTGGTACAGTACCTGGTACTCAGTAAGTCTTCTACAAATGGTGATAATGCTGATGATCATTGAGTACAAATTGCCCAGATGCACAGACTGAGTACCAGAGAGGGTGATGGCTTATCTAAAGTCACACAGCTTCTAAATAACAGGACCGGGACCTGATTCCAAACTCCCAGAGCTGCAGCCTTGGGGCTTCTCAGAGGCAGGCCACCACTTTGGGGAGCACCAGGGACCAGGAGGAGTCCTCGGGTGTGTGGGTGGCCAACACACAGCAAGAGCCCAGAAGCATCAAGTGAGGCTTTGAGAACCCGACAAGCCTGCCCACCTCTGGAGAAATTCCGGTGCAAAGATTCTCCAACGTGCTATCCCTGGAAGACCCCATCTGCACCATCAGCCACTGCAAGAGGCAGCCATGGGATTGTTACTTAACCCCTCTGGGATGCCTGGATCCCTGAGGCTTCAGGATGTTCTGGTAAGAGCACAGGGATCAGGGGACCAATTCATTCCTGGCTACTGGGAGGAAACTGGACCCCCGAGGAAACTCAAGGCCATAAGAAAATTGTTAGGCTGTCTTCAGATGGGGGCGAGAAGCAGTTTGGGGGTGATGTGAATGCCCGGGGTCAGGGGGCTGGGTTGACTCAGGCAGAGGAGCCTGAGGGCTGGGCAGTACTCAGGCTAGGAGCCAGGAAGCCTGGGTTCAAGTCCTGGTGCTGCCCCTTCCTGGCTGTGGGACCTTGGCAAGGCATTCTGGCCTCAGTCTCTCCATCTGTAAAAAAGGGTAATGGAATCAACTGCTAAGAGCCCTGCCAGATTTAAGGGGAAACATCCTGGGAAGTCAGGCTGGAGAGGCTATTTTCTCCATGGCATGCCAGCCTTGAAGGGGAGAAGATATGCTCCATCCTGGCACATGCACAGCTGGAAACCAGAACCCAGAGGTGGTCCTGGTGGCCCCAGTCTATCTCAGGCCCTACAGGGTTGTGGAGTCAGGATATCCCACCACCTCAAACCCTGTGAGGAGTTGGCCACTCTGCCCACCTTTCAGCCTAGGTTGAAGGAGGTGAGGCTGGACCAATGGGCAAAAGGCCAAGATATTGAATCCTGAGAGTCCAGCCTGCTTTCCAGGAGGCCAAGACCAGAGGCAGCCTCCAGGCCAGCCACTCAATAAAACAGGCATGCCTTAAAGAGAAAGAATGATAAGATTGGGAGCCTTTCCTGGATGAGCAAGTCACCCCAGTCGTGGCTGGCATCCATGAGGGTGAATATTAGAGGGGAGCAGCAAGCACCAGGATCCTGCCCTGGTTTATCCCTTGCAAGTGAGAATATGAGGTTCAGAGAGGCAAATGACCTGTCTAGGGTCACACAGCAGAGTGGCAGATGGAACATGGGCTTTGGAGTTGGGCAGCAAATCCCATCTCCATCACTTAAGTCTCATCTACAAAATCAAGAAATCCTATGTTACAGGGTATTTGGGAAGATTAAACACTGTTGTAAAGTGCCTACCTACACAGTGTCTGACACCCGGTTGGGATGCATTAATGATTTCTCTTCTTGGCATGACATCTTTATGGACAAGCAGTGTAGTGTTGGAGTCAAGGGTTTGTGTAAGGGACACAATGGGGATCCAAAAGAGCTGTACCTCCAAATAGGGGTGGAAATCAAATCTGGGTCATGCCCCTTGATTTGTGCCTGAAAGTCTCAAGCTATGGGGGAGGGGGGTAGATGAGAGCAGACTCTGGGGCTGCCGCTGCTGTCTGCCCAGGACAGAGAAAGTGACCATGTGTGTGTCTTTGTGGGGATAGAGATCACAGGGAATAAGGAAGAAGGGGTCAGAGGAGCAGTGCAGCTCCTAGGCTGGTACCAGGAGCCCCGAGATCTGGGGAATTCTGTTGCCAGCTGGCCAAGGCACTTTGGGCCTCTTGGAGCCCAAAGTCAGGGCTCATGAGGTACAAGGAGTAGGGATCACACAGAACAGTTTCCTAGGGCTCTCACAGAACCTGGCTCCTTGGTCTCTTGCTTTGGCTGCTCTTCTCCCCAGCTTGGTATCCTCTGATGACATGACAGCCTGTGCAGGACTGAAAACCACCCCAAACTCCCACCCAGGAACCCCAGTTCCAGCCCCCTGCCTAGTCTGGCTTTCTACAGTCTCTGATCTCTTCATTCATATTTTCCATGGAAAGAATCTGATTGGTCACCCACCAGCCAATGAATTGGCTGCTTCTAAGCCAGGTGCCCATCTCCTTTGTCCAATCAGCTGTGGCCAAGGGGCCTAACTCTGTACAAGCCCAGTTTGGGGAAAGATAGTGCAGAAAGGATTAGGGGACAGTATCAGTTATCTATTCCTACCAAACAACTGCTCCAAAACTTACTGGTTTAAAATAACCATTTATTTGTTCCCAAGACCTAATTCCGCAATTTGGGTGGGACTTGGTGAGGGCAGTTCAACCCTGTTTTGCATGGTGTCAAAACTGGGAGAGCTTGACTGGGCCTGAAAGATCCACGGTGGCTTTTGGCCATGTCTCTTGTCTCAGCTGGGGTAGCTGCCATGGCTGGAGACCAACTGGCTTCCCTTTTTCCACTGGGTCACTCCAGCAGCCTACCTGGATCTCATGTTGGCTCAGGACTCCAAGATGACGAAAAAGGAAGCTGCCAGGTCCCTTGAGGTCCAGGTCAGGGAGTCACGTGACATCACTTTCACTGTTTGCTATTGGTCAAGGCAGATTCAAGGGGAGGGAGGACAGACCTAACTCTTGATGGGAAGAGCCAGAAGAGTCTTTTCAGCCACCTTTGGAAATAATCCTCCACAGTGACTTCTGCAGTGCCTTTTTCCTTTTAGGAGCCACTCTTTGGTACACAGGCCTCTACAGGTTACCCAGCAGTAGGGGGCTCAGAGCATTGGTGATTGGCCCAAGGATCTACAGCTGGTAAGTAAAGTGCCAGCAATTGAACCCAAGTTTGCTGCCCTCTGGTCCAGCATCATTTCCACAGTGAGTACAGGGGGAAATATAGCAATAATGATAATAGCTACTACTTATCCAGGGCTTCTGCCAGGCACCAGGCCAGCTGCTTTAACTGCATTATTTTATTTAATCCTACTGTGAAGAGACCCTCATATGCTCACTTCTGGATGAGAACACTGAAGCTCAAGGAGAGGGGATGACTGCCTGGGCCCCAGCTGGGCAGTGAGGGAGTCAGGATTCATACTGAGGGAGCCAGCACTTCACTGCAGGGAAAGCACCAGCTGGTTCCCTCACTTCTAACCACTCTGTACTCAGGCTTCTCATCTGTGAAGTGGGCACAGCCCCATCACCTCCCTGGCCTCCTTTCCTTGTGGGATGGGATAAGTTGGTGGTAGAGAGTGCTGTGGCACAGGTGGGTGAGCAGGTGGGTGGAGGGTCACGATCAAGGCTTCTGCCAAACAACTTCCCCATGTGGCTCCCGTCCACCTGGCATCTAGGAGGCCCAGACATCAGGACACAATATATAAGGCCCAGTACCTGTTCTGAGGACCTGGTGACCTGGTCCCGGTACCTGCTGGGCAACTGGGGACTACCTGGCAGGAGTCTAAGAACAGTGGCCATGCAGTACAGCACTGGGAGGACAGAGCCCTCCCCTGGGAGCTCTGCCCTGAGGAAGCTGATTGCTCAGCCAGTAAAGGGTTTTACAGCTGCCCCATAAACCTATTATGGCTCTTTCCGAGTTCCCAACCCAGACTGTCACATGCCAAGTGATGGTGCTGCTCTCTAAGGCTGTGTAGGGTCTTTGGGGGGCCCTGATGACAGAGGCTGAGGGACAGACTGCCAGTGTCTTCAGCCCCAGCCCCTCACCTATCCCAGCAACTTCACACTATAGCCCGCAGGCCAGCCCGGGAGGCATCCCCATGCCCTGGATGTGGTCCCAGCAGGGACCAGGATCTGGCTCTCTCTGCACCCCACACCAGCTCCACCCCCACCCCCTCACTCCTGGCCTGGGCTATGACACACCACCATGGGGATGGCCAATCCTGGGACAGAACAGCAGAATGTTCTGGAGGAACAAGAGAAGGAAACTGGAGGCAGGAGAAAGAGAAAGCCAGGCAGAAAAAAGCTCCACGAGCTGCGCCTCCCAGCTCCCAGGGTCCTGCGCCCAGCTCAGTGGCAGTGATAAGCATGACTGTCTCCCTAGTTTGATGATGAGAAACATGAAGCTCAGAGCAACTGAGCTTCTCCCCAAGGTTGCACAGCTAAGTGGTGGCACCTCAGAAAACACAAAATAATCCTTGTGTGCTCCCATTTTGCAGATGAGGAAACTGAGGTACAGAAAGGGAAAGTGACAAGTCCAAAGTCACAAATTCAGTCAGTCAGTGGTAGCACCAGCTCTGACTCAGCTGGACTGGGGGGCCACAGGGAGGTGACCACCCATGCCCAGAAAACCTCCCCCTGGGAAACACAAGGTCAGGCTGCCCCCAGATACGGAGAAAGGGGCAGCCGGAGGCCTGACTTTGCTTGCTGACTAGCAGACATTTACATAGCTCGTTAAAAAAATATGGCGTCGTAAAGAGGAGACACGCAGGCACAGTAAAGCTTCCTCCGCTCTGCTCCGCCGCATGCCTGCCCCCAGCGCCTCTCTCAGGACACTTCAAGGGCGCAGGGAGCAGGGATGGGAGTGTGTGGCTGCCCCTCGGCAGTATCCAGAGCTGGGTTGAGCTGAAGCTTCCCGAGTGCCCACTTCTTCTTGCCCTGTCCGGAGCCTGACACCAGGAGGCAGAGACATCTTGCCAGGCCCTCAGCGCCTGTGGGCTGACCCTTCCCAAGGGCCTGAGAGGAAGCTGCACTGACTGGGTCTCCCCACTCCCCAGCCCTCAGTGGTGAACCCCATCCCACCTCTCTGCCCCCCCACTGCTGCAGGAATGAGGCAGAGTTACAGCCTCTCCAGCAAATGACATTTATGGCCCGGCCCTGTGCCTGGGCCCATAAATCCCCTCACTGTGCTCAGTCCCGACCCAGCCTGCAGTCCCCTGGAACAGAGGGCCAGGGCCTTGCCTTAGGGCCACCTCTGGCCCATTCCCCCGCAGCCTTCCTCAGGAGCTGCTCAGCCTGAAGGCAACACTGCCAATGCCTCAGGAGGCCCAGTCATCAGAGCAGTCCCCTCCCTTCACACACACACCCTGGGGGTTCACCTTTCTGGAGTCTTCCTGTGTTGTGCTAAAGAGTGTTGGAAGGAGGAGGAGCCCAGGGTCTCCCTGCCCTCCTCTCCCAGCCTCTGTCACTGGCCCACAGTCATTCCTATGGGGCTTGCCTCCTCAGAGAGCCTGCCAGCCTTCTGCCACCTGGGACAAGTCCCCACCGCTCTACCTCACTTTCCCTCTGTACAGCAGAGCTCCAAGGGCCCAGCCATGCAGGATGGCTCATGAGGTGTGGGACAAGAACTTCTGCCCCTGCCAAGTACAGGGGGAGCCACCAGCAGCAAAGTCAGGTCTACTGGGAGGCCCTGCAGCCAGAAGCACTGAGCAGGACCGACCGACCACTGGCTGGCACCTGGCTGGCCAGGAGCCAGGACAGCTGTTCCCTTTCTCCTGCAGGTAAGCTGGAAGGGACAGGGATACTGCAAGGTTGATGGGCCCCTGCGGTCATCTGGAAGCAGAAGGGATGCTGGAAGTGAGGGAGTAAATAGGGGGAATTGCTCTGGGGTAAGGCGGAGAGCTGGAGAGCCAGGGTAGCCCGGGGTGGACTCCCAGGTTCCTGCTGGGTCCTCCAGCTGGCCTCTTGCCCTCCACCACCCCTCTCCCCACCACAAAAGAGAGCTTTTCCAAACATACTTGTAGGAAGGGAAGACTGGAATGGGAGGTTGTTGAGGGAAAAAACCCCAGGGAGGTACTCTGCAGCTGTGGGGCCCAGTGTCCCAGACATCTCTGAGGCATGTTGAGAGAGCAGATGGGGGAGATCAAAGGCAGGTGTCAGTTTTTCAAGGGTCACCAGACCCTCAACGCTGGCTCCCCTGGCTAAGGGTGATGAAACTCTGCTTTGAACCTGCCCTTGCAGCCTGCCCTAGGTCAGGGAAAGAATCCCACCTTCTACTGCCTCTCAGAGCTCCTGTGGGAGGATAGGGCAGGTGTGTGGGTGTGGGTGGGTGGGAGGGGGTGACTGGGGAAGCTGAGGCAGGGTGTGCTGTGGAGTTCCATCTAGGCAATGGGGAGCTATGGTGAGCATTTGAGCAGGGGAGGGCCACATCTCAGAGTCTAAGGAGGAAAGATCTGGGGTGTGGGAGCCAAAGACACAGAGGCAGAAGAGCCTTCTCTAGGGTGAATATGTATCCCTCTCTGTACATACACACACACACACCTATCCCAGCAGACCCACACGCATACAGAACTCAGATTTGTACAGCCCCACACATTCCCCCACACAGACACGCAGCAAGTGATGAGTCCACACACAAAGCTTTTCACACGCACCCATGCAAGCACACACCATCAGTGTACACACCAGATAATAGCTGTTCACATTGGTAAACCTCCTCACCCTATCACCCGTGCATTCACACTAATGCACAGAGCCACAGAACAGCCCCCCTCTCGCCGCACAGAGCTAAGGATATGCACCCCGCCTGGAGCACGCTGACTGAGCCACGCTCCAACCTAGCTCCGGCCATCTGAGTCCTCCCAGAGTTCCATGCCTTGACCCCCATCCTGCGGTGTCTTTCCTCGCTGAGACCACAGCTCGGCCGGGCCGGCCCCGTGCTCAGTGCTCATACACTCCACACACACACGTGAGCCCGCACACCTACCTGCACACACAGGGACAGCAACCTGGGGCCTCGCTTCCGGAGCCGCGGCTGACCAATGAAAGTGCGCCGGGCGCTGTCTCCTGGGCGACCAGCAACAGCTGATTGGCTACAGGATGGGCGTGGCCAAGGATGGGCGTGGCCACGGGGGGGGGCGCCTGCCTCACTCAGGACTCTAAAGCCATTTTCCTTAAGAGGTTTAGAAGGCAGGCCTAGACTGAGAGCAGGGGTGGTGGGGGTGCCTCAGAGTAATCCAGATATTGAGACGGAAATAAACCCCAGCACCACTAGTCCGTTTGTGTAGGCTGGGGACGTTTGTGTAGGCTGGGGACGGGTGAGCATTTTGGCCAAAGGTACCATGTTTGGCCGGCCGCACAGGTCTACCAGGGGTCCTAGCCGGCAGGCTCTGCTCCAGGCGCACCTTTATAATCAAGTAAGGTCGCCTTTCTCGGGAGGATTCTAAAGAGATTGCATCGGTCACCTTTCTCTTCCTCAAATGGCCCAAGGCCCTTCCCCTCCAGGGTTCCCCACAAGCTCTCCCGGGATGTTCCCACCTCTGCCTCCCCTGCCCACCCCCTCCCAGCCACACACAGCCCACACATTCACACATGCACTCACATCTTTTCACGTGGCAAACGTCAGCTCATGGTATAGGCCACTGCCTCAAATATCCTTATCCTCATCACCAATCTCCCCCATTCAAATGAATCCTCTGATTTAGGGTCTGCCAAACTGGGACTAGGCAAGACCCTACCTTGGTTCTTTGAGACACTTTGGAACACAAAGCACACCAAGAAGTGTGGGGGAAGACGGGGGGAGGCTGGTCAAAGGGGCTGAGTGAGGGGCTGGAGAGCACGGGATCTGCAGCCAGACTACCTGGGTCCCCATCCTGGCTCTACCATGGACAGTGTTGTGACTTTGCGCATGGACCTTGGAGGATAAATTAGACAATACCTGCAGAGCACTTCGGACAGCGTCTGGCATGCAGTTTGTGACCAATGTGTTTGCTTCTACTATGATTCTTATGGATGCCCATAATATACAAGGCCACCTTTCCCACACAGCTTCTAGTCGCAGCCTTCAACATTCAGAAATCTCTGTACCTGGGACCACATGACTCAGAGAAGGTAGGCGACAGAGGGCTTGCCCCCAACACACAGCCAGGCCCATCGCAACACCAGGTCCCTACCCAAGAGGGAGGCTTGTCCCCTCAGGGTAGAAATTAAAGAGTCCATGGTGATAACCAGTCATAATTGTCTTTTACCCTACTTGATAGATAAGCTTCTCTCCTCTCTCTCTCTTCCCCTTTAGGACCATTAAAAGCAAGCCTGATCTTTAAGCAGGTGCTATAGTGAGGCTTTGCAGGCCTCTCACGTTCTCACCCCACCCCCTGGCCTGCCTCTGGGAAGGGCCTGTAGTTCTCAGCCTTGGAGAGTACGGCCCGGTTCATTCCACCTGCTCTCCACGAGAAGTGAGGGCTCTCAGCCCCAAGAAGGGGCTTTGCTCAAGGTCCTCTCTCCAAGCTTCCATCTCATACCCGGTGTCGTGCAATTTCTAATTATACATTTATCCAGGATTATTTATGCCTAGCTCCACCCTGAAATCTCCCTTCTACTTTATCTCCTAGGGGCTTCCGTCCTCGCTCTGGGTCAGGTCCCAGCCCAGCCCAGTTGTTACTCTGTGGGTGATGCTTGTCAACTGGTTTCCCCTCCCTGAGTTTTCCTTTCCCCATCTATAAATTGGGGTAGTAAGTCTTGTCCTTGAACCCTGCCTCCCTCCTGCTTTTTCTCCCTCATATTCACTGAGCACCTACTTTGTGCCAGTCACTGGGCTGGGCACCGGGAATATTCTGAGGAACAAGACTAACAAAGTTTCTGCCCTGGGGGAGCTTGAGTCTGGCTGAGGGAGACAGACCCCAACTAGCCAATCGCTCAGATAATAAACACCTAAAAACTGGGATCAGAGCTATGGGAGGGCACACAGGATGGACTAGGAGCGAGCTCTGCGGTTCTTGAAGCATGCTGCAGCCTGTGTAACAACAATGACATGGAGGATGGGAGCTTCCCCGCAGTATTTCTCTCAGAGCGGGGGGCCCAGGTACAGTTACACTCAAAGGATCAGCCCTGGCCTCCTCTCAGGCTCTGTCCACACTCTGGGGACAAGCAGCAGCTCCCACCCCCTCAGCACCGCAGGACTTCCACTCTGCCCTGCTTTGCATAATCGGCTTCCGGTGAGATTCCACTGGGAGTGATTTGGCGAAACTTTGTTTATGCCTCCTTCTTCAGTAATCAGCCAGGCGCTCTGGGGCACGTTACTGCACTTCTCTCTAAACCAGTGGTAATCACTCCCCCCTTGCGGGGTTGCTGGGAAGCTTGAAAGGAGTGTCTGTGGAAAGTACCTGGCTTGTGGAATGCCTCCACTAGGTGCCAGCTACTGGGATTCTCCGGGTCCTCCAGGGCAGATCAATGGAGGCTACAGGGGATTGTGGAGCTCGGGGGCTGGGATAAATTTTAGCTTTTATCTCTGTCTGTAGCCAAAACTCTTTGCCTGCAAGGAACAGAAGCCCATTTAAAGGCATTCTCTAACAAGGGGTTACTCTAAGGATATGGTCTCAGGGAAGCCCATCACAGCAAGCCCAGGCCAGCCTCAGGGGGTGGGGATGTGCTTTCTCTCTCTCCTCTTGGCTCAGCTTCTGGCTGCACAGTGGCTCAGGGCACGGGTCCCTCTGCAGAGGGACTGGCTTCCTCTAGCTGCCCAATCAGGGGGTGCCTGACTGATCACAACTATCCTAAGCTGGCAGCCTCAGCTTCCCACAGCCAACTCACTCAGCCTCTGGGTGAGATTCCATATTCCCAAGAGAAAACTCTGATTGGTCTAGATTAGGGTAGGTGTCCACCATTGACCCAGCCAGCTCTTGCAGGACCAGGAAGTAGGGAAGGCCACCTCTTCAGGCTGTGGGAGGGGCAGTCTTTCAGTGAGGGTAGGTGGAGCAAAAAACGATGGTTTTCCCTAGACCGGTGGTTCTCAACCCTGGCTGCAATTGGAATCACCAGGGGAACTTTAAATAAATACTGATCTCGAACTCCCATTCCAAGAGGTTCTGACTTAATTGGCTTGGGGTGCTGCCTGGGTGACAGGATTTGCACGAGTTCTGAAGGTGATTCTAACGTGCAGCTGAAGTACAGACCACTGCTTTAAAGACTTCCTGGTGCCTGAGGCCACACTGCAGTTTAGGCTTATTTAAGGCCATGTGAGAGGTTCACTCTCTAGAGCAGGGCTTCTTAACAAGAGGTCCGTGAGCTTGAACTGAAATTCAAAAAAACATTATTCTTGTGGGGACATGTTGGTGTAGCTGTGATGTATTTATTAAATAATACACAGTATAGTGTGGACTTAGTAAGGGGTCTGTGGAACAAAAAAAGTCAAGAACCAGTGCTCTATGGCCTAAATCAGGTTTCTCAAACCAGCTCTAAGATAAGATAAAGTCAAAATCATGATTCCCAGGCCTGGCCCAGCCTTACTGAATTAGATGTGTGGGAGGAGCCCTGGTGATAAGAATGGGCTAAATGATACCTTTACCAACCGACCATCAACATACCTGGCGTGCAATCATGGGTGCAGTCACTCCAAGTGCAGTGAGAACTTCCATGTAGAAAAGGTGGAAGGAGAAATGAGCTTTCAGTTCAGTACCACACAGCCTGCTGAGGCCGACTGGTCTCCTCTGCTTCTCATGAGAGCAGTAAGAGACAGGAGCAGACAGGACTCCCCCAGACCTCCATGCTTGAAGAACAGAACCAACATCTACTCTTCTGTCTGCTCATACGGGCCCCCTCTTTTTGTGAGGTGCCTCCCAACACCACCACCACCACCACCATCCCCAACCATGTGGTGTGGTGTCATCTTCTTATGTAATCCACCACCCTGGACCTGGCTTGGCCTGGGGGTGAGTTCCTGACCCAAGCTGTGCCAGTCATACCCACATCTCCTTGCTGCTATGATTGCATGATGAACTAGCACCTGCCCTGAGTGCAGATAATCAGAACCCTTCCCTAGGACATTTGAACTTGGGACCAGAGAATGCCAATATTGTTTTTCCTCTGGAGCTGAGGCTGGGAAAGGTGAGCCTGGTGGCTACCAAGAGGCAAGGAAGAAGCAGAGGCAAACTGTGGGGAGTGTCCTGGCAAGAAATGAGTTTGTGATTGCGCTTGGCACTCGGTGGGCCCAAGGTCTAGGTCCCAACAACTCTGGGACACGCATAATTAACAGTTTTGCCACTACATGCCATGGGCAACTGATGTTCCCTTCATACCTTCCCAGCTAATTCTGCTTCTTACCTGAGGGGTCTGTTTCTTTTCCTTTCACTCCTGGTATTAGTCTGCCTTAGGGCCATTATCAATGGATTTCTGCTCTTTGCAAACAGAGTGCCCTTTGAATGTAAGGTTACAAGAGACATTTTTAAGAAACACAACTGCAGGAAGAACTGTCAGACCATTCCCAAACTGGAAAACCATCTTCTGTGTCTGTCTTTTTTTTTTTCTTTTTAGATTTATTTATTTTATTTTTTATTTATCCCCCCCTTGCTGCTTGTGCTGCTGTGTCCATTTGCTGCGCGTCTTCTCCGTGTCTGCTCATCTCCCCCCTGCCGCGAGGTCCTGCCGCACCAGCCCACGGCACCGCGCTAGCCGGCCTGCCCTCACAAGGAGGCCCCGGGGAGCGAACCGGGGGCCTCTCATATGGTAGACGGGTGCTCTATCCATTGCGCCACACCCGCTTCCTGCCGTGAGGTTGCTGCATCAGCCCACCGCACCGCTCAGGCCGGCGTGCCCTCACAAGGAGGCCTCGGGACGCGAACTCGGGCCTCCCATATGGTAAACGGGGGCTCTATCCACTGAGCCACACCCGCTTCCCTCTGTGTCTGTCTTTACCTGGAGCTAGAGCTAGAAAGTCAACTCTCCTACCCTCAGCATATTGGCCCCATTCTTTTCCTCGTCTCTGCCAACCAAGCTTCTCCCCTCACTTATTCATGTGCACATGGCTGAGCTTGACCACCCCAAAATGACAGCCCTGGCTGAGGCAAACACAACCTTGGATTTCGGTTCCTGCGCTAACCTTCTCTCTGTGCCCTGATTTCAAATTCCCATGAGACAGCCTCTGATTGGCTGAGCTTGAGTCAGGTGACCTCACCGTGGCCCAATCGGCTGGGGCCGGGGGAGGGCTGCCATGGAGAAGCTGCGGGCCCCTTCCTGGGAGAGGGAGAGGGCAGAGAGATCAACACAGGTGATAGACCTCTGGGAGTCCTGACTTCTACCCTGGAGGAGCCCCAGAAAGGACCCACACATGTTCATTGGATCCTCCATACCATCATTGGAACCCTGGGATGGGAGGGAGGTAACTTTTGGACCAATTTAAAAGAAGCCCTGCTTTATCCATGGGGACTGCCCTGGAGCGCTTTGTTCCTCGGCATGTCAAGAAGAGCCTGGGGGTCTCGACCAGAGCTCGGCTGACTCTGCTAGCAGGGCCTCGAGCTGGCGGGGAGGGTCGGGCAGTGCTGACCCTGACCCTCACCCCGGAGACAGCAGCTGCAGGCCTGCTTTGCATCCTGTCCAGATATTTCCAGTAAATAAACATTGACGCTTTCGATATCATGTTAATTTCACAGGCGGCTGCTCTGCTGACAGTTTCCACACTCCGCCAGCGCCTCTTGCCAGTTTTATACCCACAGGCGGACGCCGGCCCAGCTTGCAGGCTGCCTGACTTACAGACATAAAAACAAATGGCTCAGAAAGCCCTGGTGAAGTGACAGGGAACGAGGTGGGTATGTAGGTTGGGGGGAAGCAGCCCTGTCCAGGGTCCTGATGTTGACCAGGGCAGGGAACCAAGCCCCACCGCTTAGGATCCACTGTGTGACCTTGGTCAAGTCCCTCTACCTTTCTGGGCAGCAGTTTTTGCATCTGTGGAATGGGGTTAATATTTCAGCATTTCTTCTTTGGGACCCTGACTGAGAGTTCTAGGGAACCCCTGCTTCTTTTTGTTTTTACTTTTATTTTTTATCAATTTCATCAAAACATATTCATAAACCAACCCCTGCCTCTTAAAGCCCCTTCTGAAACTTCCCAGAGGAACCCAGCCTGAGGGATGGCTATTGCCTGACTTTGACCTTCAGCACAACCCCTGGAGGTCCTTCCAGCAGAGATTTATTACCATTGTGCAGATGGAAAAGCTGAGGCCTAATGCAGGGCAGTGATTTGCTCCATGTCACAGCAAGAGACAGGAGCAGAACCAGGCTGTGAACCAGGGTTTCTGCTCCTGCTCCTTCAACAGCTGTCAGCCACATAAGCCAGGGTCCTACGGCCACAGGGATGGTGGGAGCAGGGACCCCTGCCTTGTCCCAAGCCCAGCTAAACCAGCCCCTTGGAGCATTCTGGCTTCTTCCTTGCTTGCATGTCATGAGGCCACATGCATAGACATGGCTCATTCTTCTTCTGAGCTGAGCTGAGGTGGCCCCTTCTGGCTAGCCCTTCCTTGGCACAGGGGCCCATCTGTGCCCCAGGACCAAGTTCCTGGGTCTCAGCATCTCCTTTTTTATGGGCAGACCACTGACTCTGCCCTACCCCATGCCAGCCCATGCCGGGAGGTGAAGATGCACCCTTCCTCCTGTGACTGCTGCTGCCGCTGCCCTTGCACCCTTCTGCCAGCTGGGAAGGAACACTGGTATCAGCTGGGCTGGTCGTGCAGCACATCCCCCCACATCCCCAAGATAGGCCAGGCTGGGGCTAGGTCACAGGTGGCTTCGGTGCCTGCCCGCCCTCTTGTCTGACCCTCTGAATGAGACTTCACTAGCCTGGAGGGACACTTGGGGTCCCTGCAGCCCAGGGGTGGTGACAGGGGGCAGAGGGAGGTATCCCAGCCTCCCAAATCGCTGTCTGGCGAGGCTCAGATGGCCGTCTTCTCTCGGGGCAGGGCTGTGGGCACCAACACGGCAGCTCACACCCACGCATGCCTGGCGCCTGCTCCTGCTCAATAAAGACTCATTAATGGACTAAAGTGAATTAGAGTCATTAACACTGTTATTGGAGGCAGGCAGAGGTCAGTGCCTGCCTTCCCGTCCCAGCCCACAGTCTGGGGAACTTGAGCAAGGCCTTCGCCTCTCTGTGCCTCAGGACCCTCACCTGTAATTTGGGGTACCAAATGCTCCCCTAGATGGCTCCCCAGCTCCTATTGGCCAAAATGCCCAAGCTCCTGAGGCCGACATTCAAGGCCTCCTGACCTGGCTCCTTTCTACCTCCCCTGTCCTCCCACCTCCACACACACACACACAGATTCGTGTGCTTGCACGCAGGGCAGGATGTGCGTGTTCCTTCACACACCAAGCACCAACTTAACTCCATCCTCAACTCTACTAAAATCCTGAGCAGCCTTCAAAACCCTGTGCTGATGTTACCTCCTCCAGGAAGGCTTCCCTGACCTCCCCCACCCAGGCTGGGAGGGACAAATGTTTTGGATAAATCCCCCTCCCTGGGGAATTGCCTTGGAGGGCTGGCTCCTCAGTGACCAGGGCCCACCTTCTGTCTATCATCTGCAGTGTTGTCTATTTGGGCGTCTGCCTCCCCACCAGGCAACCATCTTCTCAAGTGAGGCCAGGGGCCAGTTCTGTCTCCCCACAGGGCTTCCTCAGTTGGGTCCCTAGAGGAGTCCAATGAGGGGTAGTGCCAGGTCCTCCTCCAGCACCCTTTCTCCAAAGGGCTTTCAGCAAGAAGGAAGACATGGCCCCCCACCCCCCATCCAGCCCCTGCCTGGCAACTTCAGAATCACTTAATTTTTACAGATTATCCCACTTTAATTACAACAGTACCATTTCAGCCCATGTAACAAATAATAAATAAATGAGGGAGGGAGGGAGAGCACAGAAGCTGCCAATCTCTTGCTGCCACATTCCAGGGAGCTCAGAGCCAGGACAAAGGCAGTGGGAGGGAGGAAGGGAGGGCAGGAGGGAAGAAAGCTTCCAGGCTGGAGAGTGGCTCTCTCACTGGTTCTCAGTGACACTCCCCCCATCTCCTTCTGCTCCAAGGGCCACCGCACTGGGACCTCTCCAGACCACAGGGTCCTTCTTGGCCACACCAAGCAGACAGGAGCTGTCTACCAGGGGTTCTTAACCTTTTTTGTTCCACAGACCCCTTTGCCAGTCAGGTGAAAACCACGGACCCCTTACTAAGTCCACACTATACTGTGTATTGTTTAATAAATATATCACTCCTGCACTAACACATCCCCACAAGAATAATGTTTTTTTTAATTTCAGTTCAAGCTCATAGACCCCTTGTTAGGAACCCCTGGTCTAGACCCTCTCTCTCCCTTCTCTGGCAACTGGTGAGGGAATTGTCTCCTAAAGACAATCAATTACAGCTGCCATTCATTGAGGGACTTTTCGGTGCCAGGCACTTTGGCTCAACCAGTACAGCTGATCCTCACAAGAATCCTCACCATAAGCCATTCTACAGAAGGAGAAACTGAGGCCCGGAAAGATGAACTTATCCCCTGGCTAGGGAGTGGTCTGATTTCAAAGTCTGCACACTCCTTTAAACCATGCTGCCTCCCACATGAGCGAGCCTGCCCACTCTGTGGGACCAACACTGCACTCTTGGTTTGAGCATTTCTTGGAGTTTTGTTCCATTATCTCTGCTGCCCCAGTGAGGGGCACACATCTCTTTTTTCTTCCTCTCTGGGCTGCGTATGGACAAGGTAGAGCTGCCAAAATACATTTCCCTTTCTTCACAGTGCATGCTGGATGGATGGGGATGGTCAGAAGGAATTTTATTGCAAGGGAAGTAAAAGCTAAGCACAAAGGAACCAACAATTTAAAAAAACGAAAACATGAAAACACACACACACTTTTTAAAAAAGCATGAAATCATGATGACCAAATCCCAGCTTCTAATCCATCAAAGCTCCGCATCCTGTGTAGGCAGGCAGGACGTGGTGTTGGCTGGGCCTGTTTCTATGGTCTCTGGGTTCATTCCTTGGAGAAGAACTGGAGCCTGAAGAATAAATAATCCAAACTCCAGCCTCCCCAGGCCAAGGCTGCTTCCTTCTCCCCATCAAGAGCCCTGTATCTAAGAGGAATCTGGGTTTCTTTCATTTGAAGGGTAAAAGCCTCTCCACCACCCCTAGCTGAGGCGCTTGGCAGCAAGAATGGGCCCTGGTAGCTTTGGCTTCTAAAAGGGTGGGAGGAATGTGTTGTTCCTGCCCCCACCCCCAGGCCCTGCACCTAGTCCCATATTCAGCTATATAATGGGGTGCACGGCCTGCACCATCTCAGCCCTTCAGGGCAGCTGGGTCTGCTGGAGAGACAGCATCCAGGCAGGAACGAAAGGCAGCTGTGTGAGGTTTTGGCAATTCATTCTTTCATCCAACAAGTGTTTAATGAACACCTACTGTGTGCACAGCAATGTAGCTACTGTTCTAGGCATTGGGGACACAGCGAACAATAAAACTGACAAAAATTCTTGCCTTTGTGGCTCTTACACACTAGTGTAGGAGTTAGCAACCATTTTCTGTTAAGGGCCGAAGAGTAAATATTTTAGGCTTTGCAGGCTACATAGAGTTGCACATTCTTCTTCATTTGTTTGTTAATAACCCTGTAAGAATGTAGTTTCCATTCTTAGCTCACGGGCTGCACAAAAGCAAGTTTCTGGCTGACTTTGGCACACAGGCCGTAATTTGCCAACCCCTGGTCTAGTACAGTGCTGTCCAGCAGAAATAAAATGTGAACCACATATATAATTTTAAATTTCCAGCATCCATTTTAAAAAGGTAAAACAAAGCAGGTGAAATTAATTTTAATAATATATTTTAAGCCAATATAGCCGTATTATCATTTCAACATATAACCAATATTTAAAAATTGATGAGATAATTTACAGTCTTTTTTTTTGTCCTAAGTCTTTGGATTTTATAGCCTATCTCAATTTGGACGAACCCTATTTCGAGTGCTCACATAGCCCCCCTGTGGCTAGTGGCCACCACATTGGCCAGGGCAGGCCGAGAGGGACAGACAGACAATGAGCAAGGTAAACGATAAAATATACCAGTGTTGAAGGGGTAAGTGCTGTGGAGGAAAATATAGCAGGGAAGGGGGATAGGGAATGTCGGTCACTAATCCTCTGACTCCTGGGCTGCCCCTAGGTCTGGGAATTTCATTCAGGTCAAGAATCTTGTAATTCCCAGGGAATCAGTTTGCAATATTGTTGAATCATATCAATGGACAAGAACTGAGCGTTGTCATCATGCCCAAGCTCTGCCCAGAGCGGGGACCCCTTCTGGATCCATGGCAGTGTAGCATCTACTGACTTACCGCCCAAGGCAGCCTGTTCTTCCTAGCTGGAGTGTCTGGTTTCACTCCTCCCTCCTTCGTTTATTTTAAAGATTTATTTTATTTATCCCCACCCACCCACCCGCATTTTGCGCTCGCTGTCTGCTCTTCTGTGTCTGCTTGTCTTCTCTTTAGGTGGTACCGGGAACCGATCCTGGGACCTTCCGGAGTGGGAGAGAGGTGCTCAATCTCTTGCGCCACCTCAGCTCCCTGGTCTGCTGCATCTCTTATTGTCTCTCCTCTGTGTCTCTTTTTGTTGCGTCATCTTGCTGTGCCATGTCTCTGTCCGGGCCAGCACTCTGAGTGGGTCAGCACTCCACATGGGCCAGTTCTCTGCTCAGGTCAGCTCGCCATGTGGGCCAGCTTGCCTTCACCAGGAGGCCCTGGGAATTGAACCCTGGACCTCCTATATGGTAGATGGGAGACCAAGCACTTGAGCCACATCCGTTTCCCCTTCCCTCCTTCCTGACTTTGCACCCAGAGTGATAATTTTAAAAATAAAATATTTTCATGTTACAACCCTTCAGTGGCTTCACACTGTTCTTAAGATGAAGTCCAAAGTCCTTACCAAGGTCACGGATGCATCAGTCAGAAAGATTTTGGCTGCAAGTAACAAAACATCTGACTGGTACTGGCTTAGATCATAAAGAAATGCACTGGATCACAAATATGAAGTCCAGGTGTAGGTGGGCTTCGGGGCTGGTTGGTCCAGCAGCCCAAAGATGTCACTGCTCCTCACCTCTTATTGGCCAGAATCGGGTCACACACCCATTCCAGAACTAGTCACCAGTAAAGGAATAGAATGGTCAGTTGGTCAATTCCCCAAACTTCATTGCCGGGGAAAGGGTGGGGGGGCCATTGTGATGCCCTCACAATATCCACACGGACTTATTATGGGTTCGGCCCATGCCTCAAGCTCTCGTCCCTCCACACTGTTATGGACTGAATTGTTCAAGCCCTCAGCCCTGCTCATAGGTATGTGACCCCATTTGAAAGAGTCTTTGAAGATACTGTTGGTTAAAATGAGGCCAAACTGGATAGATGGGCCTTAATCCAGTACAAGTAGTGTCCTTATAAGGAGGGGCAATTTGGACACAGACAGACGTGTCCATGTGGCAGAAGAAGAGATTGAGTTATGACACAAGCAAAAGAATGCCAAGGATTGCCGGCAAGCTCCCACCAATGCCCTACAGACAGAGGGAGCACAGCCCTGTCTGCACCCTGCTTTAGGACTTCCAGCCTCCAGAGCTGTGGGATGATAGTTTCTGTTGTAGGCCACATGGCTAAGACAGGCACGCCCCATCTCACACTCCGTGTCCCAGCTTCACGAGGCCAACCAAGGTGCCCCCTTTGCCTCTGCGTCTTCACACACGCTCTTCCTTCTCCTTGACACATTTGTCCCACTCTGTGCCTCCACCCTTGCCTTTGCCTGGCTACTTCCTCTTGTCCTCTAAGCCTCGGGCCAGATGGCATCTTCTCAGGAATACCATGGTAGTGTGGGGAGTGGAGGTGGCTCAAGTAGTTGAGCACCTGCTTCTCACCTGGGAGGTTGTGGGTTTGGTCTCCAGTACCTCCTAAAAAAGCAAAAGAACAGACAACAAGCAAACAAATGAAAAAAACAACTCAGGGGAGCTGATGTGGCTCAGTGGTTGAGTGCTGGCTTCCCACATATGAGGTCCAGGGTTCATTTCCAGGCCCTGGTACAAAAAAAGAAAGATAAAAGAATACCATGCTAGGTCCCCAAGATCAGGCTGAGGGCTCTATAGGTGACAGAGACCACAGCACACTCTCCTCCCCATGCCTGGCCCAGAGCCTGCACAGAGTGGATGCTCAATAAATATTTGTTGAAACTGCTTTGGGGCAGTTCTCCTGTGAAGCCATGGTCTGAGGGTGGAGATGAGCCTGGCAGAAAGAACAGGGTCTCCATACCAGCCAGGACACCTTCCACAGAGCAGTGCCCTGCTCAGGGAAAGGCCAGGTCAGGAGATTTTGTCTCTGACCTTGAGAGTGACCTTGGACAGTTGGTGGCCCTTCTCTGGGCCTGACCAGGAACTTGGGATGGCGGCTGGATGGATGCTGGGGCCTGGGGCAAGGAAGTGAGCTCAGCACTGTGTGGCCAAGGGCCACCCACTGCCCCACTGTTGAAGGCAAGGCCTGTGATGCCTGCCGAGCTCATTTAGTGCCGGGTCTCCTCAGCGGGTAGAGCTCTGCGGCTCTAAGAGAGTGGGAGGCAGGAAAAAAGCAGGATTGAAATTCCATCAGGCACTCGCAGAGCCTGCTCCCTGGAGCCCCTGCATCTTTGTTCCATTTAATCAATATGTAATTAAACTGAAATCCCAGCTTAAGAATTTCCAGTGGTGCTAAAACCAGGTTTTCCGAGGGGCTGGCAGAGCCGAAGCTCCTGGGTCTCCCAGCTATTAGCCCCTCACCAGCCTGGCCTGCCCCCGCCCCACTGAGCCTCAAGGTCACCTTCCCCAGCTGGCAGGGCCTGGTGGGCCCCCAGTTGTCCATATTGGAGGAACTGGAGGGGCATCTGAGGGGTGAGGGGGTCAGGAGGAAGGGCCGGGCTCGCTGACCCCCATCACCAGCTGGGCCACCGGAGTCCTGGTTAGCTGCACGAGGTGGGGGGATGCCGAGAAGGGTGAGACCATGGCAGAACTGGGACTCAAGCCTGGCCTGCTCCAAGCGCCCTCCTCCTGCCTCCTCCCACCGCTGAGCAGCCCAGACAAGGTTGCCAACGCCACCGGCTGCTGTGTGCTGAGCACTTGCCACATGCCCTACGCTTTTCGGACTCCTTTACACGCATTGACTCATTTAACCTTCAAAACAACACTGTGAGAGAGGTACTATTATTGGCTTCATTTTCAGATGAGGAAACTGAGGCACAGAGTATACCCAGTGTCACCCAGTTAGTAGAAGGTGGAGCTAGAATTTGATCTCCACTAAGGGCCCTATTGCTGGCACCTCCCTGCTAGGGGCGGCCCTGGGGGACACGGAATCCCGTGATGCCCCATCACCATGAGCAGGCGGAGCCCACACGTGCCGTCTCCTCTCGGGCCGCCCTCCCCAGACAGCTCCTCACATGTCCCTCCACCAACCCCAGGACCTGCTCTCAGGAAAGAGGCAGAGTCTTGTCCTGGGGCTCACACTGCAAACACTCAAGAGGCCCTGGTCCTCCTGCATGCCCAGGTCTGTGTTCAAGGCCATCTGAAGCCCTTGCCCTTAGATCAACGCTGGCCAATAGAACTAGGATGGGAGCCTCAAACACAAGCCACATGTGTAATCTAAACTTTCTAGTGGCTAAAAAAAAAAAAGTTACAGGTGAAATGTATTTAGAAATAGATTTTACTTAACCCAATGCATCTAAAATGTTATCCTTTCAACATGTAATTAATATTGCAAATTATTAATGAGCTAGTTTACACTCTTTTATCATGCTAAGCCTCTGAAATCTGGTGTATATTTTCCACTTGCAACACATCTTGATTCAGACAGGCCACATGATCCCGCAGTGGCCAGCATAGCTGTGTGTTCTGTTAAAATGCTGTAAGAATGGAGAAGAGGGGGTTCCAGCTTGGGGTACACCATGAACTCACTCAAGCAGGAGAACTGTGGGAGAAAATTTCAGGGAGGAATGTAAGGAAAAAGGTGAATTCCCTGCCTCAGGGATTATCTGAGAAGGGGGTGGGAGAGGGACCCAGCAGGCCCCTGAAATTAGCCCCTGAGAGCCAGTCCCTGGGGGTAAGGCATGAAGGCAGGTAGGGGTGCAGGGGAGCACTGCCTGGCAGCAGGAGCCCGGCTCCAGCCTCAGCCCCATCCTCACCACGCGCTCCCTGCCCCCACCCCAGTGACTGCCGCGCTGAGACATGGGGTCTCCTAGAGAGAAGGCAAGAGAACCAAGCCAGGGCCAGCACTGTCTCCCGGGAGGGGTGGAGGCCCAGGTGAGCAGTGAGAAGGTGTCCCCCAGAGCCAGGCCCATCTCACTCCATCTGCACATCCCCCTTGGGCAGCTTGGCAGGCCGGGAGAGTCGCACAAGGGAGGTGAGTGGAGTAGCGACTCCTCATGGCAAATGCATGCTGCCATCGTCTCCCTTAGAGAGAGACCACAGTCACCCAGGCTGCTCCCCAACGGGCCTGGCCCTGGCCCAGTGAAGAAGGAAGACGGGCCTGTCCCTTCAGAAAGCAGATGTTATCTTTTCCAAATAAATTGGGGCTTTGCCTTCAGAAATGTTGGAAGTTCAAAGCTGATGCCATAAATATCTTATGGTAATTCCCCATCCTCTGACCTGTTTCTTTTGCATGCCCTTGACACACACTATCGGGCCTTTGATCTTGATGGCCTGGAATGTTCTGGTAAAACTCTGTGGGCTGCTCATATTCCAGCTCCCACGTAGCACTAGACCTGCTTTCTGCTCCTGGACTTGCTGTGCTGTCTCCTACCCCCACGTCACAACCCACACCGCTCGCCTTCCCAGGCCAGATACAGAACATCTTGGCCTTTAGTCTTTGATCTTCAGTGAACCCTGATTTCTTAGGAAGGTTTCTGAACATCTCCTTGGAAAAAACCTCCTTGGTGTCTAGGCAGGGCCACTCCAGAACACCCCAGACTGCCTTCCAGGTAGCCCAGGGCTTGAGAGAGTGAGGCCCTTCAGTCAGCCTCCCAGAAGAAGCTGGCTACCCAGCTGCCCGGCCTCCAGGACAGAAGGGGGCATGCTGGGAGGACAGCCCCTCTGACCTGGCCTGCTCCCTGTCCAATCCAGCCTCCTCAGTCAAGTTCTGGGGCCATGAAGAGATACTCTGCCAAAATCTGGATCAGAAGCCCTCCAGGGAGCTGTCTAGAACCTCGATAACCAGCCTGAGATGGCCCCAACCCCTGAGTAACAGGTGGTGAGGACCCTATGTGGCCAGGGGGAGGTCTGGAGAGGCTGAGGCTGGGGGGCAGTCTAGACAAAGGGACAAGGTGGGCTCCCCTAGCCCCAGATTAATGAAGTCTCAATGGCAGAGTGAAGGCAAGAGCAGGTCCTGGCTGGAGAGAGAGATGTGGGGGGTCAAGGGTCAAAAGGGGTGCAACTGGCCTGAGGCTGGGAAGCCCAAGTATGGAGAGGCTGGGTGTCCTCTGTCCTCCTGGTCTTTCTTGGACATGGACATCTCCAGTGGGATTGGTCAGGGGATCCAGGACCAGAGCTCCCTAACAACCCAGTGGGGACTTTGACCATGAGGGAGGCTGGGGGCTAGCAGCAGGTTCAACAGCCAGAGGAGGCAGGCTGTGGCAGACTGGCCAGGCCACTTCAATCTTCTCTGGCCAAAACACCAGTGGAGATGGTGAAACAGTCTTGGAATCCTAGAAGAGTCTTTCAAAAAGGAGGCTAGCACCCAGAATCTTGCTTAGAGCATAGGAGATGCTCAGTACACTCACTGTGAATCCAAACCTGTAGGCCATGGGAGCCACAGCAAGTGCAGGAGCAGGGGAGTGGCCAGAAGGAGAGCCTAGCAAGCAATGTGTGCAGAATGGATGGGTCAGAAGCTGTGACAATGGCCCTGCTCAAAATGACCAGCCCCAGGCTGAGCTGGCCTGGCTTGGACCATAATATACTGGGCAGGGCCAGAGAGCTCCAGCCATCCCCGAGGTTGGGTGGGTGGCTGTCCACATCTGTCCTCCTCGATCGGAGCCATGAGACAGCTGCATTGCTGCCAAAATAAACCCATTTCCTGGGGACGTCCCTGCAGACTGCTCCCCTCCTTTCTAGTTCCCACCAACCTTTAAGGATGATCTACAGGCTGTGTGCAGAGAAAGGGCAAGCCGAGATGGAAGAGAAGGCTAAGAAAATGTGACGATGGTTCAGCTCCCAAGGGACAAGCGAGAGTGGGCAGCTGGCCCAGGGGCTGTCATGATGATTAAAGTCCTCCCCAGCCTCCTCCCCCAGGTCCGCCAGGCCTCACACCTAAGCCTCGTCCTTCCACGTTCAAGACCCTTTCTTTCCTCCTGTCACAAAGGGATAGGGGAGGCCTCAAACTCTGCTTGCTGACCCAGCCCAGCCCACTCTGCCTGGCACCCTGTCTCCCAGCTCTTGACCCCAGCCCCTGCTCACCTTTCAGCTCCTCCACCTTTACCTTTACCAGGGCAGACAGGAGGGGAGGAGTGTTGGTCAATAGAGGTAATGTTGGGATTGGGGGCTGGCAGAGGTCTGAGGAACATGGGAAGAATAGCATCTCTCAGAGCCACAGGACCTTAGCACATCAGGGTTCAGGGAGGGGTGGGGGTGGGAGGGGTACAGAGCTGAAAACCAGGCTCTGTCCAGGGAGCTCTAAACCTTGGCTCAGAGAGTTCCCAAACTGCAGTCATTCAGGGCCCATCCATCTCACAATTTTTGCCAAATCTCCATACTGTCTGTACTAGTTTCCAAATATACTTTGTCAACTTGCTTTTTTTATATAGATAAATTTATTTTAAAAGAACCCTTTCTCTTAGTTTCTTAAAAGAAAACCCAGTCACAGTTTTCATAAAAGTAAGGTAAATGTAAAACTAAATACAGTGAAATCAATAAAAACAAAACAACATCCGATAATATTTACTAGACATAGAAGCCAGAGTCCCTGACAGGCCTGAGTTCTGTCAATTTTGGTTTAAGAAAAGATTTGTAAGACTTAGAGATTTTGAAGGCATATCAGTACCAACCAGAGCCTTTTTCATTGATTTTTTAAAAACTTTTTATTTTGAAATAATTTCAAACTTATAGGAAAGTTACAAACAAAATACAAAATTAATACAAAGAACTCTAATATACCCCCCGATACCCACATTTACCAACTTCTAACATTTTCATTTGCCACATTTGTTACATAATTCTGTATCCCTATCTTCCTACTTTCTAAATATTTGAGAGTAGATTGCACACATCATGATCCTTTATGATTTAATTCTTCCATGTATGTTTCCTAAGAACAAAGATATTCACTTACATAGCCACATTAACTATCAATTTCTTGATCAAGTTCAAGAAATTTAGCGTGGATATAAAGCACACAGTCTATATTCCAGTTTTTGCAATTGTTCCAATAACTTCCATTTGGGCATTTTCTCCTTCACTGATGTTTTTAGAAGGCTTGAAGCTAATTGAAAGCAGAATACCTTTCTTACTACATGATGATTTAATGACCGTGATGTGGCCACCTAAGACCTAAAGTCATCTTCCCATACCACACATCATCCCTCTGGTCCAAACAGCCATCCTCTCTCACCAAGCTTCCTCGTAGTCTCCCTGCTTCCATCCCTGCCTCTTTCCACAGGGCCTCCAGAGTGATGCTGTGAAAACACAAGTCGGAGCCTGTTATCCTCTCCCCAGAGCCCTTAATGTCTCCTCGCTCACTCAGAGTAAAAGCCTAAGTCCACCATGACCATGAGATCGTCCTTACTTATCCAACCCCTTCTCCTAACATCTCGCCCATCCCTTCCCTCCCCAGCCTCTCCCGGGGGCATGATCCCACCTTGGGGCCTGGGCGCTTGCGTTCCCTCCCCCCGGGTCCCTTGCCCCAAGATCTCTGTGACTTCTTCCCTCACCTCCTTCAGGTCTTTGCTCCATTGCCACCTCCTCAGGGCAGCCCTCCCTCATCACCCTAAAATTGCAGCCCTCTGGGCCCTGCGTCACCACCACTGACACCTCCTCTTCTCTTTCCCTGCTTCGTTTTTCTCCTCAGCATTCCTCAATCTCTAACATACCATATGTTTTTGTTTATTTATCTGGTTTATTGGCTGTGGCTGCACTAGAGCACAAGCTTCATGAAGGCAGAGGTTTTGTCTGTTTTATTCACTGTTGTGCCCCAGTGTCTACAGAGTGTTCAGTAAATTATTGCCGAATGGAAGAATGAATCTTATTCCCTCACCAGTTGTGGAAAGCAGATACTGCGATTACTATTCCCATTCTACAGATGATAAAACTAAGGCCAACCTCAGAAGGCAATAAGTAGCAGAGACAGGATTTGAAAGCAGACTTTAAGCCTTGTAGTCTTTCCAAAATATTGTCTATTTCAGGTCTTTCTTTTTATAGAGTGACCGAGACCCCTGCCCAGAGTCACATGGGTCCTAAAGATAGGACAAGCCTGGAGAGAGGGCTTGAGCCTCCTGCTCTATATTGAAAGAAGCTGCAGGCCCCAGGTGGAGTTCCCTCCATGGGGGACAGGCCCCCCGAGTCTCCTTGCTCGGCAGGCCCTCACCTTGAGGCAACCTCCCCGCCGGGGAGCCCCTCACTGTGCTCTGCCCCCTCACCCCAGCAGCTCCTTCCTGCAGCGCCCCCATTATCTCAGCTTTCTCCCCACACTCTGCACACCTGGACCCGCCTCCCCAAGGCTCCTGACACTTGGAAGGGGGTGGCCCCGGCAGTCCCCAAGCCTGCCTTGTCACAGGCCTGGGAGGCTTCCTTCTCAGTGAAAGTCCTCTTCCTTGCAGCTGAGAAGGAGAGTGGCAGTGCTGCTCCAGTAATCACAGTAAGCAAGAAGTCATTGCTCTGTGATTCACATCTTTTCATCTCAGCCTGCCGGAAGCATGGACTAGCAATGGAGGAAGGTGTTGCCTTGGACTAGCAATGGAGGAAGGTGTTGCCCCCATCCTAGAAGCAACCAAGCCCTGTCCTGAGCGCCCTCATTCACTCAAGGAGCCACCCAAGCATCTGCTGGGTGCCACAGTCCCCACCCGCCCTGGGGGCTCACAGCCCAGTGGGGGACAGAGGAGGGAACCGGCGGCCTGGAGGGTGATCGGATGTGGCTGCAGAAGATGTGGGAGCCAGAAGGAGGCCCCCACCCAGGAATGTGGGCTTTTTCCTAAGGGAAATGGGGAGCCCTGCAGGAAGGGATAAGATGGGAACACAAGTTTGGCTTTTGTGGGACTGAAAATGTCCTCTTCTCCCCCAGGGATCCAGTCCCAGCTGGCATCACCGAGTGTGTGACATTCTGAGGCTGGGCTCCCCCTGAAGCAGACCCTGAGACGAGGATTTGTGTACAAGTGGTTTATTTAGGAAGTGGTCCAGGAAACATTGGGAGGGGAATGGGGAAGTGTGATGGGGAAGGGAAGGAAGCCAGTGTGCATTAATGAGCAGGTGACTGCTGCGGGCAAGTGGGGTTTGGGCCCCCAGGGGACTTCTGAGGGACTGCATAGAGAGCACCTTACAGCTGTCCTGCCCGAAGGACAAGGAAGCTGGGGTATTAGTCACCGCCTCCCAGTCCCTTGGTTGAGGGTTGCTCCCAGGGGTGACAGCTCCCGTGATTGCTGACGTGCCCCATCCATGGGCTGAGCTAGTTCCCGGGGGCCAGAGAAAGTCCTCAGCAAAGACCTGCAGATGCTTGTGTTGGGAAGAGGTGGGGCAGGCCTGTGGGGAGCTGGTGAGTGCAGGGGGATGTGGGCAGGGCCTTACAGCATCTGCTACAGTGAACTTTGAAAGTCACTTCTGAGCCTTAATCTCCTCACCTGTGAAATGGGAACAATACCAGCTTTCCTGCAGGGTTGTTTTTTTCTTTTCTTTTCTTTTTTTTTCTTTCTTTTGTTTCTCTCTTGTTTTCCTGCAGGGTTATTTTGAAGTTTAAATGAGATGCTAGTAGCACAGTGCCCAGCATATAGTAGGTTCTCAATAAAGATTTGCTTCTTTCTTTGGCAATATCCATGGCTATCCAAAGGCCATTTTTTAAAATATATTTTTTATTTATTTTTAAAAGATACTTAGATTACATAAACTGTTACATAAAAAAATACAAGGGATTCCCATATGCCCCACTCCCCACACCTCCCACTTTTCCCCACATTAACAACTTCTTTCATTAGTGTGGTACATTCATTGTAATTGATAAACACATTTTGGAGCATTGCCACTAAGCACGGACTATAGTTTACATTGTAGTTTACACGCTCTCCCACTCAATTCTGTAGGCTATGGCAGGATATACAATGGCGTGTATCTGTCACTGCAATGTCAGATAAAATGCCCCCATATTACACCTCTTCTTCCCTCTCCCTGACTTCAGCACCTCCAGTGGCCACTGTCTCCACATCAATGATATAATTTCTTCCATTGCTAGAATCACAATAAGTCTATAGTAGAATACCAGTAAGTCTACTCTAGTCCATATTTTATTCACCAATCCTGAGGATTCTGGGATAGTGATGCCCACTCCACCTCTAATTGAGAGGGGACTTTGATCCCATATGGCTGTTGGATGGGACTCTCTTGCTTGCAGTCATAGACTCTTTTGGTTCCTTGGTGTGGTGATTGTCCATCCTTACCTCCCTATCCACTGTCCTTGGTGAGACCAATGAACTGGAAAGTGGGTGCTGCAACTCCTTTGAGGCTCAACCCATAGATAGGGTCACTGATAAGTGCCCAGGGCATAGTCCCTATCAGCATGCCAGGCATGAGTGAGCATTCTCCAAGTGGCCAAAGCCACCTAGATGGCCTCTGGCTGCAGCCTTGGACATTCCCGGGTTTGGCAGCTTGGGAAGACACAGCCCCTCCTGTGCCCCTCTCTGCATCAGTACTGCCATTAGTCTGGTGCCACTGGTCAGACCTGGGCAGAGAGGCCTGCAGAGCCCTGCCAGGGGCCTGGGGCCCACAGTGAGCAAGTTCTGACCCTCCGTATCTCAGGCCCTGAATGCCGGGGAGGTCTCAGAGCCAGGAAGGCCAGGGAGGAGGAGACATGGATTGTCCAGGACAATCCAGAAGAAAGAGCCAGAAGAGAAGCTGAGAAGATTATGGTGGATCTGCTGAGGAGCTGGTGCCCAGATGAGAGTAAAGGCTCCCTGCAGTGGGGGTTCCCCCACCCCTCAGACTCTATTCTACTTCTCCTCCTAGCACTCACCCTGCCCAACAGCCTGGAGGAGGGCAGAGGCTCTAGAGTCAGGCCAAGCAGCTTCCACCCTTGCCCTCAAGGCTGTCCCCTGGCCGATGGAGGCTCACCTGCCAGCTGCAAGGAGAGGTGGGAAAGGCCCTGCGCTTCTTTAAATGTCAGAGCGAGAACCAGGCCATGGAGTTGACTCAGCTTCCTGGAGTCCAGCCTGGGAGCGGTGGGGGAGGGGTGTCTTCTCTGTCCCCACCCTATTCACATTGGAGATGTAGTCACCTGCAACTGTCCCAGAAAATTAGAGCAGCCAAGGTCATTGCCCTTATTTTATGGTTAGGGAGACAAATCAGAGAGGCTATGTCCAGTCCCAATAGCATTTGGGACTCTTCTCTTTGCAAGGGGCAGTGGGCACTAATGGGTTAATGGGTTTGTCTTCCAGCCAGAGTCTTCGACATAAAGTGACACTAATGGGAGTTTCTCGCTGCCCAGAGCATCCCTGGGTTCAGGGCTCTGAAAGAGGTCCACAGAACCCGCTGGAGGGCCATGGCAAGCACCCTACCCCACCCCCAGTGTACAGCTGCCCTGGCCTGCCCGCTCGGAGGCCAGCCTCCAGCCTCCCACCCCCTGCACCTCCCCTGCCGTGTGAGTGCCCAGCTGGGTGTCCTGCTCCATCTGTGTCCCCATGGCTGCCTTTCACCCCCAAGGGAGGAAGTTCATAGTACTGGGCAGATGCAAAGAACCTTCCAACCTACTCTGTGTCCCCGGGTCTCCCTGACGTGCACCCCTTAAATGTTGTACTCCAGGCATGGAGGGAGACTCTGGAGGGGAGTGTAGGGAAAGAGGGGCCTAGGGCCTGGCTGCTGGGCTAGAGCCCCAGTGCTTGGGGGGACCCCGGGAGTCACCTTCCGCTTCTCCATCCACGTTCTGCTGGTGGGGAGGGCAGCCAGGACCACCGAAAGCCCAGGCACAGAGGGCCCCTGCCCTGAGCCCTGCACTCAGCAAGCCTACTCTGGCCCTCGAACTCTGCCAAAGTGGGCTTCTTCCCTAGGTCCACCCTTCCAAGAGGGCACCCTCCAGGTACTAATGAGGTGCACACTTGAGGGGTGTCCAAGGGGCTGTGGACAGAGTTTGGCCTTGCACGCTGGATGTCTGTCCCCGTGTGTGCATACAAAGCCCCTTGCAGGGTGGGACGGAATCAGCAATGAGGATGGTGGGCACAGGCCAGGGGCCTAGGCTAGAATCCGGGGGCCAGCCCATCCCAAGAATTCTATATTTGAATCTGGCCTTTCAGGTTCTTATGAGTTATGTTTGTCAAGGTAGGAGGCTAGACCATGCTTAACTTAATAGTTTGTTAGCTTTTGTAACTTTGTTCATCGTTCCTGTCCCAGGTCCCCCAAATGTTGGGGCTGGACCTGAAGAAGGGAGCTGATGCATTAGACTCCATGCCCTGTGCTCAGAGATGGCATCTCTCAGCAACCATACCAGGTGATATGACCAGGGGCCACCTGTCAGCAAGCACCAGACCAGAGCCTGCCAGCTGATAGGAATGTGAGTTCAACCAATCAAGGCCCCAAGGTACAGATGGCAAAACTGAGGCCTAGAGGGTGGCAGGGACTTGTCCAATGAGGCACAGGAACCCTGTGAGCATGTACACATGTGTGCATGAAGGGTACCCGTGCCCATCAAAGGGGGTGTGTGTACATGTGGATGCAAGTGTGCACAAATGCATGGATTGGAGGATTGGCAGGATTTTTCTCCTCCACATTTTTTCTGCATCAGGGAAGATCCATCATTTCCTTTCCCTGTAATGATGTTGGCCTGATTAAAATTTTTATTGGATTGCACAAAATAATTTCACATACAACATTCCCTAGGGGCCCTGCTGGAGGAGGTGGATGGCAGAAAATGGTAGGGCATGGGGGACAGTGGTCTAATATGAGAAGAGGGAGTGACAAGTAGATTTAGAAAGAGGTTGAGTCGGAAAATATTTCATGTGCCTCTGAGATGACTGGTGGGGGGCAGACCAGGCAGAGAGAAGATTAAAGGCTGTGTCTTTGAAGTTGTGCTCTTGGGAAGCTGCAAGGGGGGAAACTGGCATGGGCCAGCCATGGGAGGATGTCAGATGGTCCTCCGCCACCAAGGGGCCCACAGGCTGCAGGAGCAGGGGATGGATTCTTAAATACATCCCCTTCCCTCCCAAGCCCAGGCCAAGGCTCTGGCCCATTGCTGGCATGGGAATGTCAGGGTCAGCAGGAACTCTGGACCCTCCAAGTGAGCCTCCAGATGGCCAGAGCTGAGAGCAGGCCTGGCAGCAGCCCCCTACCCACTATAGTGACAACACGGTCCTGCACGCAGCTGGGGTCCGACTAGCAAGTCTTGGCCGCCTACTAGCTGATGACCTTGGGGAAGTCATTTAACCTCTTGAGTCCCAGTTTTCTCATTTTATGGGAATAGTGATGTTGAGAAGACTCAACAAGCTCATGAGTGCAAAGGGCTGAATGCAGGGCCCCTGGCACAGGTAGGTGCTCCAGACATGGCAGCAGCTGTTTATTCAGCCTTTCATTCATTCCACAAATGTTTACTGAACACCTACTCTCTGACCGGCAATTTTTTAGGCACTGAGGACAGAGCAGTGAAAAGTCCCTGACCTCATAGAGCTTACATTTCTACTCTAGAGGGGAAACCAACACCAAACAATCTAAGAGTAAAATAAATAGCATTTTAGATGGTGACAGGTGCTAAGGAGAAAAATAAAGCAGGGGAAGCAGCTTTGGCTCAATTGGTTGGGCTCCTGTTTAACATATGGGAGGCCCCGGGTTCGAGTCCCGGGGCCTCCTGGTGAAGGCAAGCTGGCCTGCGCGGCGCAGTGCTGATGCAGCAAGATGACACAAAAAAAGGAGACAAGCGAACACAGAAAAATGCAAAGCAAATGGTCACAGCGAGCACAAGCAGGAAGCGGGGGATAAATAAATAAATAAAAATAAATCTTTTTAAAAAAAGATTTAAAATAAATAAATAAATAAATAAATAAAGCAGGTACTTGGGGGTGCTGTTGGGGGGTTGCAGCTTATATAGGTGGTGAGGGAAGGCCTCCTTGAGAAGGTGACCCTTAAGTAAAGGTACAAAGGGGGTGAAGCAGTGAGCCCTGTGGGTCCTGAGTTAAGAGAATCTGAGGTCAAGGGAATGGCAAGTGCAAAGGCCCTGAGGTGAGAGCATGTTGGAGGAACAACAAAGAGGCCAGCATGGTGGAAGCAAAGTGATTTGGGGCAGGGGGCAGTGGGAAGAGTGTAAAACATAAGGTCACAGATGGGATGGGGTCAAATCAGACCACCCAGGCCACTGGGAGCCACTGAGGGCTTCGTCTCTGAGTGTGACAGGAGCTGTTGCAGGATTTCCTTCTCTCCATCAGATGCTTCAGGAGTGAGCAGGAGGCTTGTCCTCCCCTGTCCCTGCCCAGTGAGTCCTGTACCTCTTCCCCACCAGGGACACAGGAAGGACATGCAGTCCCCCTGAGAAGGGAGGGACTGTGGTGGGGGTGAGGCTGAGGGGGCCTCAGGCTCCAGCCACTCTGGAGGCCCTGGTCTCAGGAAGCACCCTGGAGACTGGCAGTGACTGAGCCCCAGGGTCTGCCACTCCCTGTCTGGGGTTCCAGGCCTCCCTCCTGCCTTACATTTCCAGTCCCCTCCCTATCCTGGACAACTCCATGTCGATTCCAACCCTGGTTTTGGTTTGTAAAATCTCAACAGCATCAGGAATGAAGTCAATGCAATCCATAGGAAGCAAGCACATGCAAAGAGGGACAGAGGATCCGATGGATCCTGGCCAGATGGCAGGTGGGAACCCCATTGCTGCAAACACAGCAGAAAACACCCATGACCTAGGGAAGAAACATGGCCTGGCAGTAAGGCTGGATACATGGGGGTGGGGCCCTGTGGGGGGCATGGCCCACTCCTCCTCAATTCTACCCACTTCCTGGTACCCGCTGTGTGCCGGGCACAGTGCCAGCCCTGGGGACACTGCCAAGACAAGCAGGTTTGGGCTCACTGTGTCCGGAAAGGGTGCAAGGGGACCAAGGGGCCAGGGGAGCTGAAGACCAGCCCGTTCTCCACGTACCAACCCTGCACCCTGACCTGGGGCTTCCACCCAGAGGAAGGGCGTATCTTCCTAATTTGCACAAAGGCCCTGTGTAGGTTAGCAGTGGCCCTGGTATGACCCTGCCCCAAGAAGCACCCCATGCGGGCACAGGTGACGGGGGATGGGGGTGATATAAAACAGACCGGTAAGGAGACATGTGTTAGGCCAGGAGAGCCAAAGGCACTAGCCTAATCTGAGCAACCTCAGGCAGGCCCTGGAGGTAGCCAGATGGGAGGAGGGATGGTACCCAGGACAGCAGGAATGAGGGCCTGGAGGCTTGAGGGAGCATGGCTGGGACAAGGGCAAAGGGCTGGAATAGGGGGTCTGCAGGGGAGGCAGGCAGAGGAGGCTGGGGAGCTGAGCAGGGCCCGCCACCCAGCTGAGGAGCTGGCCGGGGAGGCAGGGAGGCTTCTAAGCAGGATCTTCAGAGGGAATCAGATTTGCATTTTAGAGCAGGCTCTCTGGCTGCATTTGGAGGTTGAATCAGAGGGACCAGAGGAGATCAGTGAGGCATCTAGAAGAGAGATGCCAGGGTGGGGCGAGAGTGGAGATGCTCAGTGTCAGTGCCGCTGGGCCGCTGGGCTGCAGAAGGCAGAACATGGGCCTCGGGGCCCACTGGCTGTGGGTGGGAAGCAGGGAGCCAGGTTCTAGCCGGGGTGGATAAGGTGGGGGTGCTACAGATCAGTGGCAAACAGGGAACCCTGCAGGCAGAGCAGCTTGAGGGTGAAGCGAAACGATAGGCCAGGTTTGGGCATGTGGTGTCTGAGGAATTGTGGGGGCCACGCCTCCCCACCCACCAAAGGGCCTGGTGCCAGGATCTAAGCCCGGGTCTTCTCACCCCAAAGCCCTCTTTCCACTGTTCCCTGCTGCCTTCTCACCTCCTTATCTCTGCCAGTTCCCCCACTTACCTACCTAGGTTCCCAAATAAAACGCTCTGGAGAAGGGGTCAGCGGTAAGGTTTCTGCCAAACGGAGTTATTTTTACTAAGTGCCCAGATCTTAAAAAATAGGCAAAGCCCATGAGACTGCGTGCCTGCAAGGGTCTCACTAAATCAAGGACGGAGGCACAGACCAGCCTGGCTGGCCCAAATATTTGCCGTGTTGCTGGGTAACCAACAGTCAGCCCCGCAAGCTGGCATCTGCGGAACCGGGGACTTGGAAGGAGATTTGCACGGCCGCTCAGGACCTGGATCAGAAACCATGGGGTGGTCAGGAAGCGCCCCAAATGTCTCCTGTGCGGGCGTACTGAGCCCCTGGAAGCTGCCCTCAGGAGACAGGATGCGTGAGATGGGATTAGTAGCTTCCCAGGGAGACCCATGAGCTGGCATGGACCAGCTGAAATGAACGTCACGTGGCTCGGGTGGCATCCCTGGAGAAGTGGGGGGAGGTTGGCTCACTGCTCCGCACCCGGCAGGCACTGGCGCCTCTTTCTCCCTCTGTTGCTCTGGGCAGCTGCCATGTGGCCCACAAGGGAGTATTGGCTGTTTTAGGAAGACCTGCCCACCATGTCCAGGAAAACTTGGGGCAGCGCAGGGGACACAGAGACAGAGGAGGCAAGCTCTGCACAGTGAGGAAGGAGGGGCCCTGAGGAGAGGCCCGCCCGCCCCACGCACACACATTCTGGCCCAGCTGGCCTGTTGGAAATTCCACCATTAAGTACCCGTCTTTCTTAAGAGTTGGGAAGGAGGGGAGCTGGGTCAGGTCACCTTACCTGCAGGGCAGCAATTCGAACTACAGCAGCCCAGACCCAATAGCATCAAGGCTCTGCTTGCACTCCCTGAGGGATGGGGAGCTCACTGCCTCCAGAAGCAGTTTGTCATCTTGGAGACAGCAGTGACTGGTAGAAAGTCCTGGACCTCTGAGGGACAGCAGGGGCTGTGTGAGAGAATACCAGTACGACCTCAATTGGGCTTCCCTCCAGCCCTGGGAGCTTCTGAGGCCTCCAAAGGAGGGCTTGAAGCCTGAGCTCTAAGAAAACAGTATGACTGGCTGTATGCAAAAATAAGTCCCCTATCTGTGCATCCCAAGCCACAGAGAAGAGGCGGGCAGGCAGGAAGCAGAGCCCAGATTTGTTCAGTGTGAACTCTGGACCTAGCACCCCCGAGCTGGAGACCCGGTCCAGAGGCTTCGCTTCTCTGAGCCTTCGTGGCCTCCTCTGTAAAACGGCCACAGCACCAGGACTGCAGGGGAAGATGGTGAGAAGACACTGGTTGGTGGCCAGAGAACCTCGCAGGAGCTCTGAACCCCAAGATGAGAGGAGCCCCTTTCCTCTGCAGATGACCTCTGCTCTGACCCAAACATGCCCTGCTCTCCTCCGGCGTCAGAAAGCACTCTCCTAGCTCTGTTCCCACGCTTCCTCCTTCCTTCCCCTCCATCCTGGATGGCTAAAAGCCTCTGAAGTGGTTGGCTGAGCAGGCACCCTCATTCCCCCCTGGACAGCCACCCTCCACCCACCTCCACCGTGCACCGCCCCCCCCATGGCCCGTCCTCAGCGTCCTCCTCCTCTTCCTCTCCTGGCTCCTCTACAGCATGAGGCACAGCTGACCATCTTCCCTCACACATTCCTTCTGCCCAGTCTCCTGGGGCTACAGGCTTTTGGCTCCTCCTCTGCTCCCTCTGGCTTAGAGGATGCTTTCTCAAGCCGTCTTTTAAAATCTTATCTGATCCTCCCTGTACCTCTGACAGAGTGGTAGACAGCTGATACATTGCACAGATGTTGGAACTGAGACACAGAGAGAAGAAGGGATGCGGTAAAGCAGAAGGAGCCCAGGATCTGCTGGATTCAAGTCCCACTGCTGTTAGCTAGCTATGCCACCTTGAGCAAGCTGCTCAACCTCTCTGGGTCTCAGGTACCTCATTTGTAAAATGGGAGGAAGCTGATGATATGATAGTATCCCTCTAGTGGGGTTGTTGGGGATTAAATGAGTAATGCAGGTAAAATACTCAGCTGGGACCTGGCTCACCAAGACCACTTGCCTTCCCTGGGCAAAATTCCAGGAAGGAGGAGTCTGGGCCCTGCCAGACTCCAGGCAGCTGGCCAGGCAGCCGAGGGCTTGGGCAGGGCAGGGAGCTCCGGGTTTGAGTCACAGCCTCCATCCTAGCCTGGGCAGCAAAGGCACCTGGATGAGCAGGAAAAGTGCTGAGCTTGTCCGAGGTGAGAGGTGGGAGGGCAGACTCAGCAGTTCTGGCCTTGGGATGGGGTGGAGGGACGGCAGCTTAAGAGGGATTGTGTTCAAGGGGGGTTTCTTGTGTCTGTGATTATTCCTGCCTTCCTCTCAGCTGCCCTAGCTTTAAAGGATCAGGGCTCGCTCAGCATTGTTGGAGGGAAATCCAGGGTCCTCCCTCCCTCCCTTCATCCAGGGCTACCTGGCATTGTACCTTCTCCACCACACCTTCCCCGGGATGGCCAGATGGTCCCCGCAATCCCTTCTGCCCTACAATTCTCATCGTCTTTGCTTCACAGAGCCCAGGCGACTCACTGCTCTGCAGTCACTGGGAGTCATGGCACCACGCTCCACCAAGAGCCCAGGTACCCGTGCGGCTGGGTTCGAGTCATGCTCAAGGCCCAGTGCCCCCTGTCCCTACCTTAGCTCAAGAAGGAAAGGAAATTCACAGTTGCTGGGCATGCACCATGAGCTCCTCACTCACTCCCTCATTTAGCCCTCACAAACCTTCCCCTTCCTGGTCTCCACTTCGGGTTGGCATCCACATGTCATCCAAGGAAGGTACTATGTGCCCAGCTGGAGCCTGCCTGCCCAGCACCCCTACCGTCCTTGATTCTTCCTCTCCTCTCCACCAGCAACCTCCCTTTTGGGGATGGAGTCATGTCCCCCATAAAGACGTATTCAACTCTTAATCTGTGTTCCTGTGGGTGCGAACCCATGTGTCACTAAGACCTTTGAAGACGACGCTATTAGTTAAGGTGTGGACTCATTTGCAAATACGATCTTCGAAGAGCCTATTTAGATGAGGCCAAATTGAAATGGGATGGACCTTAAATCCATATGAGTGGAATCCTTAAAAGGCAAAGGAAATTTGGAAGCAGTCAGTAGAAGCCAGAATTCAGAAGAATCCAGAGAATGAAGGAGATCACGATAGAGGCAGAGATGTAAGCCAAGGAACCCCAAGAATTGCAGCAAGCCAGCACCAGAATGCTACAAACTCCAGGAGAAAGCATGGGCTGTCGAGACCACTTATCTTCTAGACTCCAAAACTGTGAGACAATAAACTCCTGTTGCTTAAGCCCAACCAGTGTGTGGTATTTGTCATAGCAGCCTTGGCAAACTAAGACACTCCCTTTTCCCCATTCTCAATCCTTGTGGTGGGACTGACTTCACCTGCCTCTAGGGATGGGCGTGTGACCTGGGCCTGGCCAATGAGAGGGCCACATGCTTTGGATTATAGTGATTGGTTCAGCTTTGGGCACATGACCCAAGCTAAACCAGCAAGACTGCATTCTGGGCCATAGCTGGAACTGGTGAAAAGAAGAAACTCTGTTTCTCCTGGGCTTGGAACCAGAAAGATATGACAATGGAGCTTCCAAGGGCTGGGACAGGGAGCGAGTCAGTTTAAGCCAACACCAAGGAAAGCAAAGCAGAGAGATGGAGAGAGGCATTGTCCTCATGAGGGCCTTTATGCCTCTAGATCTAGCTGTGCCTGAAGTCCATATACCCCTGGATATCTCAGTTACATTAACCAGTAAATCCTGTCTCTTTTTTTCTTTTGCTTAAGCCAGTTGGAGTTGAGTTAGTATCACTTGTATCCAAAATAATCTTGACTAATCTAAGAACTAAGATTTTGAAAGAACCAGGGACAGAGCCCTGTGGCACAGCTGTCGAGACATCTCTCTGGACTGACAGTAATCCGCAAGTCAGTTTGTTGGGAACAGTTGTTTGATCAGTCATAATCAACCTCCATCCTGGCCTCACCAACATCAGTGCAAAGCCTCACCATAACCCAGACACACCCTGTACCCTAATGTCCTGTCAGGAAAGGGGATTTGATCACTTCGGCCTGACTCATTCTTGGTGAACCCTTGCTAGCACCTAGAACTTTCTCAGGGTCTCCTCAGGGCCAGTACCAATGCCAGACTCCCAGGCAACTCCACTAAGCTGCTCCAGAGGACCTCTCTCTGGGGACCCAAGAAAGCCTGGGAGCCTGTCCTGCCCCAGAAAGGTGAGTGGAGGCAGATCTGACAGGCCAAACTTAGGAGAAACAGAAGCAGGAGGGGGCTGTGGGCAGGAGAAGAAAGGGCTACTTCAAAGCTCATGAAATCACAGTGAATTGGACTGCCCAAGATGAGCACTGGCTGCTTCCTAAATTATGCAGGTTTGTGCAAATTTTATGCAAATTAGCCATGCAAAGGTGGCAGGGGACACTTGCTGACAGCCTGGTTCTGGAGCTTCTCGTCAGTCAGACTTAGCCTGATTCAGGGAGTGGAGGAGCTGTGACCTGCCTGGCAGTGCATAGGGAGGGGCAGGGGTCTGCCTGCCCTACCCCAGCCTCTTGCACACCCTACCCTCTGGTAACCCTCTATAAAGTCTGATGCTCCAACCCCACCCTCCACACTTGGCTCTGTTGTAGACTGCAATTGGGCCTTTCTGGTCACCCGGTCCAGTCACCCTCCATCCTATTGTGCAGACAGAGGCCTGGACCTGGAGAGGGACCTGCTCTGTCCCTGGAGTATCTGTTGATTGACTCAGTCTGATCCACCCACCCACTACCTTCCAGAAGGGCATGGTCCAAGTAAGCAGCCATTCACTTACTTTCTATCCCACTCCAGGCCCCAAATATTTTTGCTAATCCTATCGCTGTGTCTAGACTTGCACCATTTGTGCTCTGGGTTTTTGGGCTGGAGTGGGTCATTCTAGAACTTGGGGCTAAAAATTGGGTCCCCAGGCTGGGGGTCATGGAGCCTGCAGACTGGACAATCCAACAACCTTTGTGTCTGTGCTGGGACCTGGGGCCCAGCTGCATGCCTGCCATGCATCATCCCCATGATGGCCCCAGCTTGGGTGCTGCTAGCCCTGCCTTGCAGCCACCTGCAAGGCCCGGCCCTCCTTTCTCCACCTTTTCACGTTCTTCCCATTCTCTAATAACAATGATGTAAATAATAACACAATTTTTTGTGGTCACACGCCCATAAGTGATGTGGTGGAGGGGTTTACCCAGGTGTGCTCAGCTCCAGAGCACATGCTCAGGAGACCTGTTCAGTGTAGCTACCAGCCTCCTTCCCCTCAACAGGAAGCCTGCCCTGACTGTGATGCTAAAGCCATCTGCCAGTTAGTGCCTTGGTCACTGATGGCTCCTGAACTCCTGCAGCCCCAGAGTCTAAACCCTGTGACTTGGCCTGGAATTTGCCCACAAGGCCTGGAAAGGGCTCTCTGAGAACAGGGCAGGGCTCCCTTTCTCTGTCACCCATAGGAATACTTCCTTACTATGAGCCCACACAGAGCTGGGTGCCCACGGGGGCCCCCATCAGACCTGGAGTCCAAAGGAGGGTGTCATAGGAATCTGGGGTCCCCAAGCCTGGGCAGCTTTTCCAGCACCTGAACCATGGAACCCAGTTCTCCATGCTGGATCCTTCCTCCCTGCCAAGTTTTTGCTCCATCCTCACCTTTCTTCCACCTTCAACTTCTCTTGGTACTTCCTGCTCCCCAAAGCAAGGCCCATCCAGGTCTCCTGCTCTTTTGTTCCCTGGAGCCCAAGGACCCTCAGGGACCATCCCCAACTCAGCTCCCAGAATGCTTTGCTCTCTTTCCCCTGGGCCAGGAAGAGGAGTCCAGCTGGAGCTGCCCAGGGCTGGGGTAGCAGATTCCTCACCTGGCAGTGCTGGAAAGATCTGTGGGGAAGCTCAAACCAGAGCTCCTGCCCTTCTTCCCCCTGCACGGGACACTGTCTGGAGACTCTGCCTTAGTCCACAGGGTTGGAACCTCTTTTGGGGTCACAGATGCTTTTGAGAATCTGCAAAAAGCCCTAAATGCTACCCTAATACAGAGGGATGAAGGGACAAGCAAGGAAGGCCTTAGCTCCTCACACCCAGCCGACAGGGCCCCTGGCCAGGCTGCTCACTTCTCAGGGACCCTCAGAGACCCTAGACCCCACCTTGGACAGGCTATGCCCTGCCAGCTTGCTCCAATACCCTTCCAGAACCACACTGCACAGGATTCTAGGACCTGCTGCCCGCTGAGCCAAGTGACTCCACCAAGAGATGAGCTCTGAGCCTGTGTCAGCCTGGGGTGACTCAGTACCTCCCGGGAGAGGCCACCAGTCCGTCCGTCATGGCTGATCACTTCCCTGGAAGTCCCAGGGTGGCAGGAGCCTGTGGGTGCCCACACCTGGCCTCATCAGGCAGGGAGCAGGCACATCCTCTGCCGAAGGCCAAAAGGAGGTAGCCAGGGAAGATGGAAGAACTTGGGCTATGCAGTCAGGCAAAACAGCCATGGGTCCAGCTGTGTGACCTGGGGCAAGTCACCTCACTTTTCTGAGCTGCAGTATCAATGTTTGTAAATGAGAATCATCACTATGATATTGAAATAAAATAATATTCTGAATCCCATAGCACGGTGCCTGGCATATAGTAAGCACTCAGGGAAAGTGACGCCCAACTCCTTACCCTCAACTGGGGCCTTGAATGACACACTCATCAAGTCCCACTCAGGCCCCAAGCTCCTCTCTGACCATTTTGGTTGGCAGCCATTAGTGATGTCACCAATCCCAGCTTCCACCCACAGATCCTTTAGGTTTTCCCCTCTTGCCTTGGGCAAGAACCAGAGAGAGTGGGTAGTAGGAGGCATGGCATGAAATGGGGGGCAGCAAGACTAACCCCACACTGCTGCCCCACTGCCTTAAATGCACCATTTTTTATGTGCCTGCCCTTGGGCTCAGCACCTGCTTCTCCCATGGGAGGGAGCATGCCTTCAGCCCCTTGTGACTTGGGGCCATTGTGGATCAGACAGTTCCTTCTGGTGACTCGCTCTTTGGGGAGATCCCAGCTGAGCCAAGAGGGCAGGAAGGTCCAGGGTGCTCCTGGCAGTCCTGTTCATAATAATGAAAACCTGGAAATGACCCAAATGCCCATCCCTTGAGAGAACATAGGCTCATTCTGTGTAACAAATACCTTGAAGTAGTTAGCACTTGTCAGAAATAACATAGAAAGATCTCATAACTGATGGGGGAAAATGCAAATTCTAGTAGGATCCCATTTATGTAATTTGAAAAAATACAATATCTGTGTGCATGTAGATACTTTGTATGTAAATATGTGAGGAAAAGTCTGCAAGATATATAACAAACTGTTAAGGATGGCTAGAAGTGGAGGGTGCTGGGAGGGAAAGTAACCCTCCTGGTGATATACTTGTATATTGTTTGAGTTTTTAGGGTGAAGATGTATTCATGTATTACGTGAATATGTGTGTAAATGTTTTTAAAATCATAAAAGTTAAAATGTATATATATATTTCAAAAGGCTGTATGGGGATAAGGCTGCAGGAGGCCCTGCCACAGCTCCTCTGGTGCCAGGCTGGCACCCCTGCCCCTGCCCGGCTCATCATCTCTGGCTGCCCCCTGACCCCAGCAGTCCAGGCTTCTCCCACGCCACCCCATCATGGCCAAGCTCATTAGCTCTCACTGCTGTCCCTGGTTCTGGCCTCAGGGTTGTGAAAACATCTGCTCTATTTTTACAACCATCCATCAGCCATGCTCTGTGGCCACCCCCCACCCCTGACCACACTCAGTATCCCATCAGCTTTGCATCAGCTGCTTCCTTGGGCCGCAGCGAGACAAAGCCATGCACCGGGGAGAGGTTAGGATGAGGTCCCGTGTCCTGGCTCCCAGGACTCAGCCCCTTAAATCCCAGGGAAATGCCTCTTCCCAGAAAAAAAATAGAGCCATGTTTCTGCTGTGCCATGAGGAAGAAAGAACCAGAATCCATGTTCTGCCTTCTGTCTGGGGTTGTTGCAGGGAGATAAAAGAAGAAGAGAAGACCCAGCTCTGCCGCTAGGGAGCCCCCTTTCTGGAAAGTCTCTGAGACTCCCCTCAAGGAGCAAGCAGCAATGGAACTCAATGACCACCAAACTTCCCATTTCACAGATTGGTAAGGCTCGGGGAGAGAAATTGTCTTGCCCAAGGTCCGAGTGAGTCTTCGCAGAGCTTCTGCCCAGACGCAGGCTCCTGCCCCAGCTCTCAGGTTTGACCCCTCTGTGTCATTCCTTACCAGAGTCACCAGCAAGAAGCTGACATGGCAGGAGCAGCCAGGCCCACAGGACCAGGGACAGGTCAGCAGTGCATGCGTCTCGGCGGTGGCCCAGAGAAAATATTGACTTTCTGGCTAATAAAGCCAAATTCCATGAAAGCTACAATTCCAGACTGAGAAAATCCATCAGTGTTTCATAAATATTTGAAAGTGCCCGATTGATTATCATCCTGTGATGGCTGCATCCCGGGGTGTGAGAGTGGGGAGGGAAAGAAGGCCCAGCCCCTGCCATGCCACGAAAGCCCCAAAGTCATTTTGGCCATCCATTCAGAAGCTGTTTATATTTGTATTTGCTTCTTC
>JAQZBX010004047.1:0-26391 GCA_029593785.1 Cabassous unicinctus
GGTCAATTAACTTGTTGCACTTTAATATAAAGGTTTGGGACTTTGTAAAATTATACACGTGTGAATTCTGCTTATAAGCTATTATTCTATTGTTACAGAATCCCCAAGTCCTGCCGTTACCTTTTCTGTAGTTATCAAATTGATCCCTCTCTTAGCATCCTTTTTGTCCCTGACCGCATGCACAGACTCCTACCTGGATGGCTATGGCAGCTGGTCTCCCTGCCTCCAGGCTCCAGGGAGCCAGAGTGAATGCCCTAAAACCCACTTAGACCGTTTATTTCACTACCCTGCTTCATACCCGCTAGTGACTCTCATCACCTAGTGAATATGCACCCTTCTTCTTTTCTACTCTCTTCCACTCCCGATCTTTACCCAACTAACTCCCATTCCTCCTTTAAGACTGCTCAGATGACAGTTACTCCCAGAATCTGTCCCAGTGCCCCTTCCCCAAAATGGGCCAGCCCCCTCCCACCTCCTTGTCTCCGCTGTAGCTCCCTGCCCTTGCCTTTCTTTAATTCTATTCATACTTGACTCTTGATGTTCATTTCTCTCTCCCTTGCACTAGCCTGTACTCCTGGCAGGACCTGAAATTAAAACTGCCCTTCTGGCCACCCAAGGGGAAAAAAACAAAGGGATCTCTAGAGTGAGGGGAAAGCTCTGAGCAAAAACTCTGGAGTGAGTTGACCCCATGCCCTGTGGCACCAGTATGGGTGAAAACATGGCTGCTGAGCTTACAAACTACAGCTCTCCCTAGTAATTCTTCCCAGAGAGCAAGAAAGGGGGTTATCTGTTTGGGCTATCCCTCCACTTGCCACACTTTAACTGGGTTGTTGTTTTGTTTTTGACACCTGTGGCTCTGTAATTGTATGCAAAAGGACTGAGGGATTAGAATTCAAAAACAAGTACTTGAGAGAACATTTCCTCAGTGTTCTCTCCTAAGAAGTGCGTACTTTCACTGGAGAGGGCAAATAAATCTGAGGTTTAAAAGAGAAGAGAGGGGTGTGACTCTCATCATTCTCAGCCACTTCAGTCTTACTCAGATGGGACCTAGAACGAGCACTGGGGACAGGCAAGGACACACACATTCCCCAAGCACAGAAAAATATAGTAAAAATATAGAAGATGGTGTGGTAGGGGTGTGGCTGTTTGATACTGCTTATGAATTCCAAAAATAGATACTGGATTATGTTTGTAAACTGGTCTGTCCCTCCAGACATATTAGATTGTTTTGGATTCAGAGGTTTCACTTTTACTCGATTAAATAATGATTAAGGCTTTGATTGGGCCACATCAGTAGACTGTTGCATCCCCGCCCCCTTGGTGGGCGGGGACTCACAGAGAAAAGACATGGCAAAGGACAGAGTTTTGAGCTGGAGCTCAAAACTCAAAAATTTTGAGATGGAGCCTGGGTAAGTAAACACACAAAAGAACAACTCAGGAATAGAGACAGCTCCATAGACATGGCAGAGGCCCCGGGAAGAGAGACGAGCTGTTTGCCTGATATTCTACAGATGACCTTGTGGAGAGAAGTAAGCCTGAGCCCAGAGAGAATTGACCTCTGGGCAGAGAGACAAAGCCTAGAGAGCCTGATGGCCTACAGCTGATATTGGAAGAAGCTGGGACCACGGAGCCTTAGGAGGAAGAGGAAGGCTGAATGTTAGCAGCCATCTTGCTCCAACACATGGCAACAGACTTTGGTGAGGGAAGTAACTTATGCTTTATGGCCTGGTAACTGTAAGCTTCTACCTCGAATAAATACCCCTTATAAAAGCCAACAATTTCTGGTACTTTGCATCAGCACCCCTTTGGCTGACTAATACAAGGGGTGACCTGGCCCACATATGCAGCCTGGCTTGGGATACTTCTTTTTCATTTTTTCCTATTACTGTTGTGCGATGAACTGCAGGCCTCCTCTCTGTGAGCCCATGATTGACACACCCCAAAGAAACTAAGACCTCAAGGGCACAGTGTCAAGAGGCTTCCTTCCCAAGGCTCCTAGGCCCATACAAACTGCACATCACATAAGCCATGGATAGATTTGGCTTGACCTAAAGAATGCAGGGGACGCTCTGTTTGTTTGTTTGTCTGTTTTTTCAAAAGGTGCTTTTAACGGTGTCTCAATAGTTCAGGCGTAAAGTGCTCTAGCATCTTGGGGTGTTTTTGTTTGGTTTGGTTTTTGTTTTGTCAGTGACAAGCAGGAGCAGGTGGTGTCGACAGTCCACAAGATCACTTATCAAAGTGGTCAGTGAACCCCGAAGTTTAAGGTCTATGGGCCTCCCTAAGACCTTCTGGTCTTTACTAGCCCCAGGTCCTGGTGTCTGTGTCTGTCATGGCCAGGTGTCAGCAGTAAGCCTCCTGGAGGGGGAGTCTCTGTTTGTCCTTCACAGCTCCGCCAACAAAGACATTTGCATAGTTCTTCCACACGGATGACATCACCAGCAAGACTCTAACATTCTGGGATGGATCCGTAAACCCTGTGAAGATGAAAGAATATATACACATAAACAATGCATAAATATAAATGCATCTGTATATGTGAGATTTACTTCCTTATCAGAAACAAGTGACTTAAAAATTAACATAGCGATTAGCTTCCAGTTAAGAATTCTAACATTTTAGTACCACCATTTAGAACCAGGCTAAATTTGTCAAGTGATTGAAAATGAGGTTTTTCAGAAATTATTAGCTAATTTTTTCAAATTAGAATTTATAGTCACAATTAGTATATCATAATGTTTCCAGGATAAAATATCAATGGCACAATTTTTTGGCCACAAATGTAGAACATATATCAGTTTATTTTTGGAGATCTGAAGAATTAGCTACTGTAAATAAAGTCCCCAAGAAGATTTCTCCGGGAAAGAGGTGAACTTACAGTAATATGGGTGATATATTATTAATTAATAACTATGACCAGCTGCTTCTTCAATTAAAAGGACAATGGATGAGAAGCCCTAACAAGAAGGAATGCTGAATTTTAATTTTACAAGCACTCAGGTCTACAGAAGGAGATTAGGGAAGGTTGTTGCTCAGGCTGTTTGCAGGAAGCCACTTAAGTTAGAGATGGCATCAGCTGCTCCTTAATCTGGGAACATTTCCTGAGTGCCAACTTCATGTCTTTCTTGGGTGAGGCTCCTTTGGTTGCCAGTAATGGAAACCAATGTAGCTTCAGAAAGAATTTCTTGGAAGGTCACAAATGTCTCCCAGAACCCAAGGACAGCATGTGCTAAGGGGTGAGGGTGGGAGAGGGGGCACTTCATGACACCAGGAGTCCCCAAGCCCCTTATTTTACTTATTTGCAGTTCTTGTGCCGGTTCAGACAGGCTGGCATTGATGCCAATTTAGAGGAAGGAATCTGATAGGCATATGTGACCACAAGGACAGGCACAGAAAGTACAGGCATGGCCACAGGTGTCATACACCAAGCAGGTTTCTTTGACCAGCTGTGAACAGTGTGGTAGGCCCATGCAAGGGACCTGGAAGTGTAGCTAAGAAGCCTCACCCAAGGAGGTAGCAGATAAGCTGAGTCACCAAGGATTGGCAAGTCTTGGTGACACAGTGAGAGAGGACATCCGAAGCATGGGGAAGAGTGGAGGCAGGCGTGGGCAGGCTGGGTAGAGTGAGATGAGGCTTGACCAGAAAGCAGACCCAGAAATGACAATGTTATTCTGAAGGTGGTAGGAAAGGAGCATAAAAATATTTAGACCTAGATTAGATTTGTATGTTGAGAAGATCTCTGACCCGTTTGCGAAGTGCCTGCTTTCCACTGCAGTCTGCGTTATACCCCCTACCCCCCATCCTTCCAGGGTAGAAATGACTTTCTTTCCTGGGAGTGTCACATGGGGGGGAATAACCAGAAGCTCTCAGGAGTGGCTTCCAAGCAGGGTTGGAACCAGGACTCCCACTCTCCAAGCGGGACACTCGCCGCACCCACAGCAGAAGCCAGGTCTATTTGAGAAGCCTCTAATCGCATTACTCTTGGTCTTTCTCCTTCCTCTGCTCATTTATTTGACTTTAAATGGTTATTTTTAGAGTAATTTCTGTTTAATAGGCCTTCAATCTTGAAAATACCACCTTCTCCATGAAATTATTGTAATAGTTCTGTAAAGTCTTCCTAAGGTGGCATTTCCCTGAATACACTCGAGTAGAATGAGACCAAACTAGCCATTTGATATTTCTTTTCCTAATCCTATTCCTATTCTATTCAGGTGTCCATTTTCTGCCTAGACTGTGATGAGAAAAATGAACCTTCATGGGAAGAGTTGTTGCTGCTCAGCCTCCACCTGTTCCCACTTGTACTGGAATGTTTGGGGACCCTCTTCATAGGTGATTTGCCCGACCCCCTTCAACACTGCCTTTTCTCTCTCCAGGTCATGCAATATTTAAACTCACGTATCTAAGCAATCACGACTATAAACACCTCTACTTTGAATCTGATGCTGCTACCGTCAATGAAATCGTGCTCAAGGTAAGTGTTTCTTTTCAACCACGGAACTAGTTATGTAGGTGAGGTTTCTGCTTGTGTTCTGTTCTTGGGCCAGGCTGGAGCTCTCCCCAACACTGGGCAAGGCTCCTGCACCCAGTTTTGCAAAGGAGGAACTACACCCACTGCTTACCCAGGTGGCCCAGCTGGTGAGCACCCATGCCCAGTTCCACACAGGTCTTCTGGCTCCAGCCTCGAGCTCTTTCTGGTCAGCTGCTCTGCACCCCAATTTTAGCCAAAGTAGGCTAAATTCAGCTTCCTCTCAGGCCCCTGATACTCCTGGTTCTTCTTTTATATGCCTTTTCTTTCAACCACTGCCAGGAGCTCTTTGAGGTACTTGGAGTAGACTCTGAGGAAACTATTGTTACTCTTTTGAAGTCGCTTTAATTGTACTCAAGCAACCTGTTCTAAGCATACCCAACTTTATGCTAGAACTGTTTGTTACCGTATGTTGACAATATTCACTAAGTACCTTCTGTGTTCCAGGCTAGTGTTTGGGATACAGCAATGAATAAGACAGACCTGGTCCCTGCCCACGGGGAGCTTCTCATCTATCAGGGAAGACAGACATTATATAGAAAGTAACAGACTATTAAATATACATCAGAAAGGTGTCGTGTGGGTACATAAAGGGTAAACTGTGACCTGATGGCAGTTGGGGGAGGCAAGGGAGAGCTGAACCCTGAAGGAAGGATGGAAAGGCCCAAATATCACCAGGTAAGAAGAGGGGAAAAGCATTTCAGATAAAGGGAGCAGCCTGTGAAGGGGCCAAGAGGCAGGGTGAGCATGGTGTGGCTGGGAGGCTGCACCCGTCATGTGCAGCTACAGAGGGGGGTGGAGGTTGACTTGGCAGAGTGAGTTGGTAGGGCCAGATCACACAGAACCTTACATACAAGGGTCAGGCTGAGGAAAGCTTTACTGGATGTAAGAGCCTCCAGGGGTCTTGTTAAAATGCCCACGCTAATCCAGAAGGTCTGGCGTGGGACCCGAAATGGTACATTTCTAAGAAGCTCCCAGGTGCTGCCCAGCCTGCCAGTCTGTGTACCATACTCTGAGTAGCTCAGCCCTGGACTGGTGTTTTAGACTCTCTTCCAAACTGATAATCCTTTCTTCAAGCCAAATCTTATCTAGATGATTAGCTAGAAAAAGCAGAGCTAGTCTAGTAGGGCAGGAATTAGAACTAGAAGGGACTCCCTCACCGCTAGTTGTGTGACCCTGGCTAGTCTCATCACCTCGATAGGCCTCAGTTTCCCAACTTGTTAAATTGGGTGCTCCACCCCACCAAAGGGCTGTTTGAGCACAAATCAAATGCGATATGATAAACATACCTAGATTATTATTCCTTCTCTTCTTAAGAATAGAAGTTTTCAAATAATAATAATAAAAGTAGCTAAGAAGTGCTGAGACATTGCAAAGTGGAGAACCTAGGCTAATTGCTTTATGTTTCTTGTTTCATTGTATCATCAAAACTTTTTGAAACAAGTGATAAAAAAATTGTTCCCATTTCCCAAATGAAAACTGAGACTCAGAAAAAAACAGTAACCTAGCTAGGTCATGAATGATTAAGTGGCAGAAGCAGAACTTGACCCAGGTTTAACAAATCCCAGGACTTATACTCCTGACCCTCAAGATGTATGTAGCCTTAAGGAGTTGAATGGGAGATTCCAATGAATTGGAATTGCTTTGCAGGAACATTTTGATGCCAAGTCCTTGTGGCTGCAAAGATTTCCAAAAGTAGTGGGTGAGAATTAAAAGGACACAGCTGCTGGGAGGAAAGTTTGGACCTGAGCCAGAGTAGCATGGTTAGTCAGCTGGAAGGCAGAAAGCTCGTAGACCACCCGGATCAGAGGCTCCCTCTGACCAGGGAGTAAGGAACTGCCTGGGTTGCTTAACACCAGAATGCTAAGAGTTACTTGCCAAATAGTCACAAGACAGCACAAAGAACTTGAGCAAAGTGTTCAGGGACTAAGTAAAGAAATATTCCATTACCCCATCAGGGGCTGGACTTATTTTTATAGCCAGCATTAAAATATTCAAGACTTCAGAAGGATTCTAGTAAAATTATAATCCTGTGTTTGACATCAAAATAATTTTCACAACAGCAGATTGATGACAGAAACACAGGTTTATGACTTTAATATGAGACTGTGGAGATCAAGTGCAAAGAAATCATTTTATAGGACCAAATGCTCCCTCGGAGCAGATGCTTTTCTGCAAAATCCCTGCGGCCTACCGCCTCCCCCAAAATGTCTGTTTTCATATCAGAATGTTTATAAAAATATTGCATCATGTTCGAAATTCCAGAAGAGTCACAGCTTGCCCAGCCTGATTTACTGAGGGAGCTAATGATGATAATCCTGTTGGAAGATTAAATTTCACTTCTCCTATATCTGATTTTTATAGCAATTTAAATCCTTAGCTTTATCCACTGTTCCCATAGTGTTGTGCCAGTGCTTTGTGAGCTTTGCACCACCACTGAATGACTGAGGGCATCTGGCTCACTGGGGGACCAGCCCCACTTACCAGTGAACTGGGAAGAAATGTTTAGTGTGTATGTCGGAGGCTCTTCAGGGGTCAGTCTGAGATTCAGGTAACACATGTGGTTGTTCTAGAATTAGGAGGTTTTACACACAATAGGAGCTTTAGACTGAAACTGAAGGGAGAAAATGGGGACCAGAGGCTGATGACAGAGAAACTATTGTGAACAGGCAACTCTCCATCAAGTTATTTTATCTCACTGTGTTTCTTCCCTTGTCTCCCGTTTATTTACTATGTGCAAGATATTGATGCACATATCTCATTTAATCTTCACAACTGCCCTAAAGTGTAGTCATTCTTATCCCCATTCTCTAGATGAGGGGATGAAGGCCCAAGGCCACAGAACTAATAAGGGTGGAGCCTCACTTTGAACCCAGCCCAAAGGAGTTCCAGAGCCTGTCCCCTTCCCACCTCGAGATGTAATTGAGCTAAGCCATGTGTGGTCCCTAATTCTGCAGGCTTTGGAGATGAATCTCAGAGGAATCATTGGCTCTTCAAATCGGGTTCTTCTCATGATCGAGTGATGGAGGCTCTGACTTTATTGACCATGAAAACTCCCTATATTTTTATGCCTTAAGCTATAAAATGCATTGAAAGTGAAACACTCTATAGTGCATAAAATTGTGCAAGTTTTAAGCCACAGCATATTAACCAGCTAATGGCAGACCAAAGGGCATTTTTATCTTTTGATTATTACATTAATCTTCCATTAAAATTATCTATGTGATTATCACAAAGCAGTGCAGATGATAAATTTAGGAAATAGTTGGCTTGTTAAGGATCATTTTAAAATGCTTTTGTCAAGTTATATGTGCCAAAAATACACTGAAAACATAGGTTGGATGAGTATGCAAACAATATAATCCAAAGATTGCTTTTATTAAAAAATGATAACTAAAAAAACTCTTATTTCCATACATAGCCTGTATTGTATGAAATCATCACCTGGCCCTGTGGTCCTCATGATTTATTGCTCTCAGCTGGTCACTTGGCGAGGCAGTGGGCCGAGCATGTCAGGCCTTCTGTACTCACGCACCAGCCTTTAACGCCTGCTGCTGGGAACTATCAGAGCAGAAAGTTTGGAGGAGACACAGTGTCAAAGCCTCAGCCCCAGGTGAGGCGTGCCATCTTCTACTGCCTCCTGCGAGAACCCTCTGGCTCTTTCCTAGTGTCACAGAGGCTTCTCCCCATCCAGGCCCCGGGCATGCAGCTCTCAGGCTAGAATCAGAGGTGGTGGCTAGTTTCTCTAGCCAAAAATATTCAGGATTCTTGTCGTAATTTTTAGATATTTCACAATGAAGAGAGATGGTGTTTGTGCAGAAAAAGCCCTTGCCGGAGAGCAGCTAGGGGAAGTGGGAAGAGGGGTGTCTGAGGAAGTGAGCAGGATGGGGAGCAGGGGCCTCTGAGGAAGCCATGAATGCCTGGAGAACTGGAAGGTGTCTGAGCATCAAGGGCCTGACCACCTGGTCCAGATCCTGGCCCTGATACTAACTAGCTTTGTGACCTTGAGTAAATGACATAATCATTCTGAGCCCTGGTTTTCTCATCTGTACAATGGGGATGATAATGACACCCATCTTAAGATTATTGTGAAGGTTAAATGAGTTCATCCTTGAAAAGTACTCGGAGCAGTACCTGGCTGTTAGCATCTGTATTATGCTGCCACCGCCACCACCACCACTTCCCAGCCACAGGCCTGTCCTCGGCACTGGGCACAAGTCTGATCATAGCACTCACTCCCTTCCCGGGCCTCTTCCCGCTTACTTGGACTGGGCTGTCTGACCTCGCCACACACCAGGCTGTGGCCATCTGAGCTGCTTGTGGTCCCAGGATCACCCGCTTGCTGTGTTTCACTGGCATGCCTTGTGCACACTGGTTCTCCCATGCCCCCTTTCCCCAGGCGCTATTTATCTTCAAAATCCAGCTCATTCATTTTCTCTGCAAGCCTTCCCTACCCACACCTCCCTGATAGTTCTTCACCCATTCTTCCGTGCTCCTCTGCACCTGTTGCACATATCATGCTGCTGGACACTCACTAGGCAGGGAGCTCCTTGGGACAGGGACCACATCTTATTTATCCACCTGTCTATTGAACCAAGCCTGGAACAGGTTCAGGCATAGCAGGTGCACACTGCTAAAGGTGAAGGTGAAAATGACCTTATGCACAGCTGCTACACCAAGTGGTAAATCCAAGAGTGTGGATGAAAAGATCCCCGAGAGATTTACGTGAAAACAGCACCATGCAGAGGGAGCCCACAAAGTCTTCCTTGTCTGAGCAGTAACCTGGGAAGTAATCCAAGGATCCATGACAGCAGCCCCTAGCTGTGCACTGTTCACACAGGGCCTTTACGGCCCTCTCAGTGTTGACCTTGACCGGCTGGGTGACCATGGCCAGTTCAGTCCCCCTCTCTGAGCCTTACTTTCCTTTTTGTCAAGTGACCTCTGGCTGGCAGGCTGGTTGTGAGCATAAAATGAAATACCACAGTTGGAAACCCCATACTTGGCTGGTAGGAAGCTGAATGTTGAACTTGTTTTGTTTTGGTTTTCATCCCTGTGATGTTCTCATCTCTTAGAGGAGGAACCTGAGGCTCAGAGAGATTACATGCACGCCCAAGGTTGCACGCGGGCGAGGAGCAGAACCGGGATGCACAGTGCATGGCCTTCCAGGAGGCAGCACGTGCTGAAGAGGGAACACAGGCTCTGGAATCAGAAGGCCGTAGTAGTCACTTGTCTTCTCCAAACCTCCATTTTCCCATCATAAAGGCAGGGGTTCTGGTCCCAGCCTGCCAGGTTGCTGTGATGACTGGACTCCACCACCTGAGGGTACCCTTCCTTTCCACCCCCTTCTTTGCCTTGGGCCAGCAGGGAGCCAGCCTGGCAAGTGACTGAGCTGTGTCCTCTTGCTTTCTAGGTTAACTACATCCTGGAATCACGAGCAAGCACTGCCCGGGCTGACTATTTTGCTCAAAAACAAAGAAAACTGAACAGACGTACAAGCTTCAGCTTCCAGAAGGAGAAGAAATCAGGGCAGCAATGACACTGGCCTCCAGCTTCAATCTGTTGACGAAGCTCAGAGCCTGCCTGCCAGAGCCCAGGTGGCCTTAGAGGAGAGAAAGGCCAGCCACTGGCTCATGGACACAGGGCTAGTGGGCTCTTGGGGAAGGTATGGGAGGGACACACCCTAGGATGCAGCTGAGGAGCAACGGCTATGGTTAAGTAGTGCCCGGGGGCCGGACCACCACCAAGAGGAACCACTTGCTGCCCAGCCATTTTCACTGCCTGATGACCCTGCCCGAGGATGTGCACAGCCATGCCCAGACACTTCTTTGCAACCTTGATCAAATTTCTAAAAGCAAATGAAGAACAAAAATGTACATTTCTTTTTTTCCTTTTAATAAACAGGTATACTCTTTATCATGGTTAGTATGATGGACCATTCTTTGGGGTAGAGGATTGATTATGTTATTCTCTTTAAAATCCATTCCCATATTGAACAGGCAGATTGGAAAAGCTATGGCTCGATTTCTCAGAAGAAATGTTTAGGGCTTAGTCAATAGTTTTAACTATGCCATTTGTTTAAATGAGTGCATTTGCTCTGAAGATGGTATCTTACTAAAAGTAAAGGGACCTAGTGTTGTGTGAACAAGGCTGTATTGTTTACCCCTTCAAAAAGTCTTTTCTCCTCAACATGTCCCAGCACCTCTGATTTCAGAGAGACAAAACTATGTGTGAAGCACAGCGTGGTGGAAGAATGTGGCTTGACGGCCAGTCTTCAGGTCATGCTTAAGCTCCCAGCCAGAAAGCAAGTATAAATTTCAGCTGATAGAACTGCATGTGAATTTTTCCTGGAATTGAAATAGTCTCTGCTTTGCCATCTTTAAAAGGGCCTCATTTCCCTTTCTTCTTCCCCATCATATACAACTCCTGCCTCCTGGTTTGAGCAGGCCGAAGCTGCTAAGCAGAGATTCCAAGGGGAAGAGGAAACCTTGCTTCCATGGTGTCCATCTTCCTGGGTTGGGAAAAGGCATGGGATCAGGTGTCCACTGACAGACACCTCCGGCCACACCAGATGCCTCCATGGTCCTCCACCAACCTCTCCAGTGCCCCTCTTACGGTGACGTCTTTCATACTGTCCCGAGGACCTGCACTTAAAACATTTTTTTAATTGTTATATGGGAAGAGATGTGACTAAAACACCATCTCAAAGTTGAGTGTATTTCTTTGCACTAAAGGTCATTTTAATGAATTCCTCTTTCATTCTGAATTTTGTTCAGCCAACAGAAGCATCCTTTTCTAATGTCTTCCATTCTTACTCACCCTGGAAACAAATATTATTTGTAGCTTGCTATCCGTATTTGAATTTTTAGCAATTTTATATTTAGATATCTTTTAAAAATGTAAATGACTAATTTGGTCATTAAATCTTGTGACATTCAATATTAAAGTGGTATTAAAATAAAAGTCATAAAATACCCTCTTTTGCAAATTGCTTTGAATTCCTGAAGTCTTGAGTACGGTAAAGCTTTGAACAAAATACTGAAGATGGTGACTCCAGTTAATCACTCTGTGTGGTGACATCTGCTGGCAGCGGACATGGTACTAGATGTCTCTGAAATACACTGTGGGATTCCTTCAGTACTCAGCAAGACAGAATGACCCTCTTCACTCAAAGTTGACATTGAAATCATCACCTCCTTCAATTACAAAATCAACACAATTCTTTTATTGTGAAATATAACACACATTCAGTTTACATACAGCTTGAGGAATAGCAGAAGGGGAACACTGGGTAACCACCACCCAGGTCAACCAAATATCAAGACTAAGATCAGTTTTCCTTCAGCCTATGCCTCAATTTTAAGATAAGATTAGAGCGCCTCAAGGACATGGGGCATCGCTCCCTCTTATGTTCCCAGCACCAGGCATGGTGCAGGAACTCTGGCACATCTTAGCTGAACGAAGTGGGCTTGTTAGGTCACCAGTGTGGACCCCTGCCAAATATGGGTGCAAAAATCCACAAGGTTGATGAGCTTTCATGAACACAGTTTGGGACTTTCCAAAGTGTGGGGAGACTGACAGGCCTGGGCAATGGGCACTACTTGGAGCCCAGGCCTTGGCACCCACTGAGGACTGCTGTCCATCTGTGGGCCTCCTACAGGCCTGGCACTTTACAAGAACGCATTAGCCCATGTAACTCCCACAGCCAGCCTGTGGCAGGTCTTATCATTACCTCCATTCCAGGGTTGGGCAAAGTCCCCCTCACTGGCCTGGGGACACCGTGACTGACTGGCAAGCCATAGCCGTGTTGTGACTGCTGTGCTCTGCCCTCCACAGTTGGTTCTGTAGCCCAGAACCGGGCCTGCCTCGAGGCCTCAGTTTCCTAATCTGTCAGTGAAGGTGCCGGATTAGATGACCACTGCAGACCCTTCTAGGGATCTCTTAATGTCTCAGAATCAGGGTGAGTCCAACCTTCCTTGTGGCGGTTTCTGTTTGCCAAACTTTGAGGAGCTTCTCTGCTTCTGAATGAGAATTTTAAGAGTTGAAAAATACCATAGGGGTCCTTTGATCCATCCTTCTCTCCTGGGGCAGTAAGTACATGTTTGAGCTCAGAGTCTTTGAGCCTCAGCTTGCATACCTCCGGCGATGGAACGCTCACTGCTGCTTGAGTCAATGCATTTCCTTGTTGATCAGTTTGATTGCCCTTGGCTAACTTCACTGACTGCTGGCTATCGACCAGCTCTGAGGCTCCATACTTTGCTGCCTATTCCTGCAGTTTGGACCCCTCTCCCTACCTCTGAGCTGGCACTGCCTTCCTAACCTGGGGCCCCCAGGACCAGTGTGTCCCCTGCCCCAGAATGTCCATCAGCTGTTTGGAAACCACACACATCCCTCCAAGTCTTCTCTTCATGGGTTAAAAAGCTGGAAATTGATCCCACCCTTTCAGGTCCCTGAAAACCTACCAGCTATTTCTTAGGGTTCCCCATTCCCAGGTCAGGAACTGTGTGAAAATTCAGGGTAAAGAGGGGAGCAAAGATCCAACTCAGCCATCAAGACCCTCACAGCCTGGTGAGGCCAAGAGGGAGGCAAATGACCCTCAAGCCACACTGTAATGAACTCAGTGCAAACACTGTGGGGACTAGCGTAGGCCTGGAAGGCGTCAGCAGAGAGGACAAGGAGGCAGGAGAGAAGAGTGCAGACAAAGACCTGGAGGCCTGAGGGTACCCCTGGTGCAGCAGCCAGGACCAGGGCAGGGGCTGAGATCACTCATGTCAGGCCCTTTCTAGCCCAGTTGGAGCTGGACAGTCCCAGTTCTTAATGTGCCCCCATGCACGCCATAGGACCGAAACAATCCCCTTCCCCCTCAGAGCTCCTGCTGAGGAAAAGTGATGACGTGTAGCAAGGTGAGTCGATAAACCAAGGCCTGAGGATCGGCAGGGGTGAGGCCACTGCTGCAGCCTCCCAGGAGAGGATAAAGTGAGCCTCCCCACCTGCCCCAGGAGGGAGAGGCCCAGTTGTTTCTCCAAGACCCAGACACATCAGCCACTTTTGTCTTTTCCAGCAGGGTGTGGAGATTGAGCCTGGGGCTGAAGAAAGGGAGCCCCAAGACTGGGAATGGAGAACCAGAAGTAGGGAGAGGGGGTTTTCTGCAACTGGCCCATCCAGCCCTGCACTCCGGTGCCCACCTCAGCATGAGGCCCCAGGGAGCTACCACAGCGCTACGTGGAGCAGCGCTAAGCGGACTGGCCCAGCCCCGATTTCTAGCACAGGCTCCCGACCCGATTCTTGCCAATGCTGGCACTAGAGAGCGTTTCTTCTTCCACCAACAAGGGAAGAACAGGAAGACAAAGAGAAAGAAAAAGCAGGGGCTTCCTCCCACGCTTGCGGTCAAAGGCCTTAGGTGACAACTCAAATCCCAGCTCCCCACATCTGCTCTGAGCATTCTGAATGGGGAATAATAAATGGAATCCACTTATTACTGTAAGGGTCAATCAGTCCATGGAGGGGGTGGGGTGAAGGTGTCCTACAGCCGGGTCCAAATCCCAGCTCCTCACTTCACTGGCCTCTAAGTGATTGCCATCTCAGTGTCTTGTCCGTGTCTATAAAATGGGTTGAAAACGCCACCTCTCAGGGCTGGAATCAAGACTTAATGAGACAATACATGCACAGTGCCTGGTGGATATACATTTGATAAATGTTAGCTATTGGCGTTAACATCGGTCATTTAATCCAGTTGCCTGGATGCCATTTTTCCCCCAGTGGTGCTGTCCCTAAGAGGCAGCCCAGCTGTGCCTGAGCCATCCATTCCTTGCACTACAGAGCCAAAGAAGCTGCCAAGACCAGTTGCCTCAGTGCCCAGGAAGGAGGGAACACAGGAGCCAGGTCTCAGCCCTCTGTCCCCAGGAAAAAAGGCTGTGATTTGAGGGGCCTAGACTGTGGGCCCACACCCAAAGTCCCAGAGGTGCCTGGGAGTGCACAGAAACAAACGTGCCTGTCCCAAATGTTCTAGGAAACACTGGAAGTTTCTTTTCATAAAACACCTGCATTTCAATTATTAGAATGACACATACTCTTGGATGTGACAGGGAGGAGAAAGATTTTAAGTCATATATGCCTGGATGAGCTCAACAAGCTGCTTGACCCCTGTGCCTCAGCTTCCTCATCTATAATTTCCCTTTAAAAATTGATTCAGCATTTTATGTAATCTAAGCATCTTTTAAAAATAAAGCAAAATATATATATTTTTTAAATTGATTCAGGCTAACATTGTTCTCTACCTCATCCTAAACAAGAATAGCATGAAAGTCATGGGTTTGGTGTTCTGGCTATATATTTTCTGGTGCACATTAAAATAAATACAAATCTATTTAAAAAAAATTTTTTTAAGATTTTTTTCTTTCTTTCTCCCCACCTCCTTGTTTGCACTTGCTGTGTCTGTTCGTCTTCCTTGTTTCTTTAGGAGGCACTGGGAGCTGAACCTGGGACCTCTTATGTGAGAGGGAGGTGCCTAATCACTTAAGCCACCTCTGCTCCCTGCTTTGTTGTGTCTCTCATCATTATGTTTTCTCCTTCCTGTGTCTCTTGGGTCATTATGTGGTGTCAGCTCGCTGTCTTCTTTAGGAGGCCCTGGGAACCATTGTTCTCTGCTTTGTTGTGTATCTCATTATGTTTTTTCTTCTTGTGTCTCTTGTGTCAGCTCACCATGCCTGCCCACCATGCCAGTTCACTGTCTTCTTTAGGAGGCACTGGGATCCGAATGAGTGACCTCCCATGTGGTAGGCGGGAGCCCAGTTGCCTGAGCCACATCCACTTTCTTCTATTTAAATTTAACATATCCATCCAGGCACTCCCAAATCACGTTCTGTATAACACAGTGGCACATCCCACACCAGCAAACAATGAGCTAAGCTAACACTATTCTTTATCAGCATCTCCCTCCTGCCTCTTATTAAGCTCTCACCTGCATGAGTTACTATCTTATACCACTTTCTCAGTTGATCCTCATCACCATCTAATCCTCATTTTATAGATGAGGAAACTGAGGGGAAGAGAAGCGAAGTCCCTCACCTTAGGCCAGGGAGTTGGGAAGAGGTGGACATGGGATCCAGCTGCCCCCTGCCTTGCTGAGGCCTCCCTCTTCAACAGCCAAGAGTCTGAACACATTGAGGCCCCACCCATGGACCCTGCTGTTTTGAGAAGCAAGGAGACGGAAAGGGTTAAACCTGTCATGTTGTGTTCCCACCAAACACCTCAGCTTAAATGCAAAATCTCAACAGGGTGGTGTTTCACTATAAAAACCCTAAGAGTGATTTGTGAAGTCTCCAAACTGGTAATCTCATCAGTGTAATGAGATTATATTTCAAATCACCATGGCCTGTTCATTACCCATTTAAACTCCTTTGACAGAGGGAAGTTTACATAAAGCGTGCACAGCAGCCCTTGCTGACTTCCCCACTCTCCTTCCTGGTTAGACAAACAGATGCTGAGGTCTGGAATGAAAAAATAATGTGCCCATTTATTCATTTTTCTGACAAGTCACAATAGATTTTTAACTGCTAATGAGTGACCTCCCAGAGGTGTGCCAGCCAGGAGGTGCCCGCCAGATGAGTGGTCATTTCCGCCCATCCCCAGCTGGGGACTTTTCCTGGGACTAGCACTTGCTGCCAGTCTGAGCCACTCTGCTGCACCGCGACCTGGCTGGGGCTGATGCCCCAAGTGTGCATATAGCCCATGGGCAAACTCAAGATGACCAGGAGACAGCGATGGCCAAGCTCCCACATGGGCCCTGACTGGTCCAGCTAGGTGATTGAGGACACCTCCTCTAAACTCTCTGAGCCTCAGTTTCCCCACCTGTAAAATCAAGACAATAAGAGCACCCCCACCCCCACCCCTGAACTCAGTGGCTGGCTCAGGCTAGCGTGGAGCTCAGTTCCCACTGCAGCAACCTGGGACGGCTGTTCAAGTGCCAGGCCTCCCTTACCTGTGACCTCTGGGGGCAGCAGGGAGTGCGGTCAGCCCAGCTTAACAGACAGGCTAGTCAAGTGCTGGGTCATAGGGTCACAGAGCTGGTGGTGGAGGACCCGGGATTTCACCGAGACACTCGACAACGCCTGGAGCAGAAGGTCTGGGGGAGGGCAGCTGGATCAGTGTCCCCAGCTCCACCTACTGCATCCCACCAGCTCCTGAAGACTCGAGAAGACTCAGGACTCCTGAGCGGAGCCAGGCAGTCCCCAGCTAGAGGAGTCCCAGGCCGAGGAGCAAAAAAGAGCCAAAGTCTCCACTTTGATTGCTCATTCAAGGCCTCCTACCACTTACCAGTGATGCTTGAGCTCAGTTCCAATGATTTCCAAGCCACTATGTTTTTATTCACATTGTGCCCCGTTCCCCACCCTCCCACCCTTCCTGAGAGCCAGATCCCCTGACTCCCCAGGAAACAGCTGCCAGTAGGACAATAAATGATGCATCTTGAGTGCTAGGGCTTCTCTCTGCTGAGCTCACAGCCAATCATGTCTCCAAGGCCCCCCTCCTCACTCCCCTCTCATAGCCGACCTTAACATGATGCCTTGTGCAAAAATTGGGCTGGACAGAGGCGTTCTTCCTCCCATAAGCCAGTGCCAGACCTTTGCTCCTGCTGTGCCCTTCCCACTTGGTCTCCATGCTGCCAGCCACTCAGACTTCTGATTCCAAACAGCTTACCACCTCCTCCAGGAAGCCTTCCTTGATTCCCCCAGGGTCATTAGGGGCCCTCCCAGGGCTTCTAGCACATCTTGCACCCCCTTGGCCCCCTCTGTCATCTGTGACTGTCTCCTGCAGCTGAGTGGGGCACCTAAAAAATGTCCCTTTCTTCTTTCTGAAAAAAGAGGAAGGCTCTTTCTGGTACAAAGCAAGAATGATTTGGCAAGTGACAGCCATGGGTCTGCTGTCCACGAGGGAACAAGTATGACATGGGGGAAAGGAACCAGGAGCCCCAGGGTGGCTCTGTCTCTCTCTGTGGACTTCCATCCCAGCACTATCCAAGGGCTGCTGCTGACCCTGGCCTGGGCCGGAGCAATGCACAGGAGCAGCAAGCATGGCTCATGGCCTTCCTGGAGCCAGCCGATCTGCCCACGGAGGCCATGGACCATCCACAAAGTGTGGTGGCTCCAACCCTGGTATTATAGGGGATGACAAGCCTGTCCCCCCACTGACTTTGACCCTTTGAAGGACCATTTCTTGGGCACTCACTGTGGGCCAGGCTCAGGGCATCTTGCTTTCCTAACGTTTGTTGACATAAATGATGTCAGGAGCTGTTATTCCTTGAGTTCTGTGCTAAGGTACTTAACATTCACCATTTCACTTAATCCTCACCATTGCCCCCTTTTACAGCTGAGGAAACTGAGACTCAGAGAGGGTCAGTTACTTGCCCAGAGAGACAGTGAGGACTCGAGGACAGACTACCTGATGCCAAAGCCCCCTGTTGGTGGGCAGGGGCCAGGTCTGATTCATCTTTGGGTGTCCAGTGCCCAGCCCAGAGCCTGACATGGGGGTGATGGCAGCAAGTGGTTGCTACATAAACTCACCCCATCATCCCACAAGTTTTGCCTGAGCACCTCCTCCAGGCCAGGTCCTATACTAGGCACCCGTGCTGCAGCAGAAAGAGGCGCTGGGCCTGGTAGGGAAGGGCAGCTTTGCCCAGTGAGCCTAGGAGAAATGAGCACCAGGAGGTGTGTAGCGGGTCAGGGCTGAGGCTGGGACCCAGGGAAGCAGCCAGGTAGGTGAGTGTTCAAACAGACCTGAAGGCTGATGATTGAGAAGAGAATGTGCAGAAGGAATGAAAACCTGCCTCCACACTGTGGACCCGTGACTCAACCTCTCTGAGCTGTTTCCTCACCTCTGCAACAGGGACAAACTCCAACCTTCTTCAGGGAGTTGCGAGGAGTGAATAAGCTAATGTGCAGAGGCCTGGCACACAGAAAGGTCAGAAACAGGCAGCCATCACCACAAAGATACAAGTCATGGACTGCCTGAGCACACACTGGCCTCAGGGGCAGCCCAGGCCCCCCTGACAGCCCCAGGTCCTCCAGCCAAGGCTCCCCCCACCAGCTGGCTCTCTCTTCTCACTCTCGTCTGCTTCGGCTGAGTAGCCCCAGGCCAAGTTCACATTTTTATGCATTAATTCTCTATGAATACACGAGAAATACTGTGAGGCTAATTCTTTTTAAAATGATAAAATTTGTCTATATTATAGCATTCCTGCCCCCAGCTTCCTGAAAGCTAAAAATATTTTAATGTCATATTTCCATGTAAATTTTAGTGTAGAATTTAATACCCTTTTAACATACATTAAATTTTTAGCATTCTTCAAGCGCTTGACTATTTTAAGGGACTAGCTGATATGCGCTAGAAAAAGGGCTGGGGGAGGCTGTAAATTAGGAAAGTTCTAGAAACTAGGTTACCCCAAACTCTGTGCCCACCTCGTCTTGGAGGTTGCTCTCCTGGGCTGGGGAATGTCTGAACCAAACCCAGATTTCTGGGAACGTGTCAGAAATCTGTTTCCTTATCAAAAAATGTGGCTATGAACGATGGCCTCACTGGGGAACAGTAAAATTCACCACAGCAGCCAGAGGTTGGGAGAGGTAGGATGGCCTAGGGGACCAAGAACGTAGACTCTAGAGTCAAGACTCCCTGGATTCATACCCCAGCTCCGCCAATTGCCAACAGCTGACCTTTTGGTACTATGTCCTTACCCAAAAACAGGACAAAGATCAGAATGGCTTATTAATTCCACTAATGAGGAAACTGAGCTCCAAAGAGGTAAAAATGTGCTCTAGAGAAAAAGCTGTCCTGAATTAGCTGGCCCTACTGAGGGGTCCACTAAGCCAGGCCAGGTCCCATGTGAGGTACCTGGAGGTAGCTAGCCAGAGGACATCTTAGAAAAAAAGACCAGAGCTGAATCTGGCAGCAGGAGAGCCTAACCCTAACACTAACCTTTACTCAGGGACCACATGAGCTAGATCATCTTCAATCTGTTTTGAGAGATCAACCCATTTCCTTTCTTTTTTTTTTTTTTAAAGATTTATTTTATTTATTTCTCCCCATCCCCTCATTGTTTGCATTTGCTGTGTCAGTTTGTTGTGTGCTGGTCGTCTCTTTCTAGGAGGCACCAGGAACCGAACCTGGGACCTCCCATGTGGGAGGCAAGGGCCTAATCGCCTGAGCCACCTCTGCTCCCTCAACCCATTCTCATTCAGGGAGCAGAAGAGGCCCCAGGCCACTGTCTCCATGGCCACCTGCCTGAGCAGGCAGATGACTCAGGGACAAGGACCCCCAGGCCTTACCCAAGAACCCCAACCCCATTCCTGGTAGGACAGGTTCCCTGAGAGGTGGAGGTTTCCCATAAACATTGTTACTGAATCTAAGCAAGTGCTATTTCTTGTCAAGCTGAGTTCAAGGACTGGGTTTGTCATGCCTGCTACAAAACCAGAACATCCATCTTCTCTTCTCCCCTGATCCCCAACCCCACCCCTGCCTGTCCATCTGGGCTGGAGAATCCTCAGCTGGGGGTTCAACTGGCATCTTCACCTCCCCCCAACCTCCTAAGAGACCTCAATCACCCAGCAATGTATGGACCCCAAAGAGTATCTTTGCTAAGCCCCATTATTGGCCTATAGGCTGCAGTTCTCGTTAACTCCCCCTCTCAGGACAGCCAAAGACAGATGGGGAGGGCCCTGAAAAGGGTCTGGGGTTTGTTCGTGGCTGCTTTTGGGGCTCAGGAGACCAGGTCTGTCTGGAGCACTGGACCCACCAGCCTTGTACTTCTGGGCTCTAGGGCCAGAGTGACCGAGGCCTGCAGCCCCTGTGCCACGAGTCACCATGCCAGATTCCTCAGGTGAATCCCTCTGTTCTCTCAGGGCAGAAATAATCAAACCTCCCTCCTGGGGTTGCTGGGACGATTCGGCAAGATTGGGCATGGAGAACACCAGGTCCGGGAGCCGGTATGGTAGGTGCAGGACATTCGTGCCGCCCTGGGTCGCCAAGGGCTCACTCGTACCACCTGCACAATCATTAACCAGAATATAAGAAATTCACAATATGCAGACATGAAATCCAGTGAAACGGGTGGCTCGGCTTTTTTTTATCACTTTCATGACATGATTCAATGCATTCATCAACAGAGGCAAGCCACAGTTTGGGCTCTAACCAGTGTCTGCAACCTCAGCAGGCTTGTTCATTTAGATTTACAGAGCATCTCCTTCCAGGTGAGCGGAAGGCATGGGTCGGAGGAAGCTGCTGCTGGTATCTGGTGTGGCATGCTCCAGGGACCTGGGGACCAGAAAGGGTGCCTACCCCAGAAGAAACCCAAGGAATCCCTCATAAACCAGGCTCAGTAGAGCAGGAGGCCACAAATAAGATGAGAGCAGCTTCCTGGCGAGGGTGAGTTCAAGACCCTGGAGAAATGTAAGCTCTTAGGTTTCATTCAACAAGCATCCACTAATGCCTCCCCTGCACCCTGCCCCACGCAAACCCTGAAGGTAGAGAAATGAACAGACTCAGTGCCCATCCTCAAGGTCCCTGGGGCCGATGACCAATATCTCGTACACAGGTGACCAGGTGTTGCGACAGCTGCTGAGCCTGGAGGCTTCTGGTGAAAGGAGGCGGCCACAGGCCTCTCTCCACATACCCATTTGCAGCCAGGGGCTAGCAACACTCCTGGGGTAAAGCGTCCTGCCCTGGTCCAGAACGAGCCAATCAGAGAACAACAAGCTTGGAGAGGCCGAGCCGGACAGATGCCGGACAGGAACCCCAAGAGGGAAGGGCGAACGGGAGGAAGGAGGGCGTGGGCAAGTCCATCCCCACTTCGCCTCAGGCCGGCTCAGGCGGCCTTGCTGTGGGGCCGTGTCTGCCCTTCTAAGTGCACTCAGGCCCCTGCCGAAGGGCCGTCTTCATCCTTACCCAAAAAGGCCACCCACGTACCTCGGAAAGAGCAACTCCTCGCAGCTACTCCTAGGAGAGTTAGGTTCTCCCAGTAGGAAAAGGTAGTTTGGGGGAGGATTTGGAGAAAGGGGCCTGTGTCCCTGCTCAGGAAGCGTGAGGGGCCTAGCGACAGGACCCAGGTGTTCCAGGCTGTCGCCAAGAGCAGACACCGGAGACTGGCCTGTCCTCAACGTGGGCGTCACTCGTGGGCAGGGGTCTCCGCAGCCACCTCGCTCACGTCGCTCCCCACTTCTGGGCCTCACTCACCACCACCCCCGAGATAGGCATGGTCCCTGTGGCAAGGCCCACGCCGGGAAGGCCCCGGAGAGCGCCGGGCTTCGCGCCTCAGACGCAGGGCTTTGCTCCCAAATTCCACGTACACAATTCCAGGCAAGGCCTCTGATTGGCCCGGAAGGGTCACATGCCCATCCCTGGACCAATCCCTGCGCCGGGGATGGCCAGCGGCGATTGGCGCCTCCGGGAGGTCGGCCTGGGCAGGGGCAGTTTCCCCAGGCAGCGCCGCTGCGTCGCCGGGAAGGGGAGGGCCACGGCCAGGAAAAAGCAGCCGACCTCCCCAGCGCGTACGGCGCGCCGTTCGCTATACTTTTTTCCCCCTCAAATCCCCCAGAAGCAGGGGCTGTTAGCAGCGGCCCACAAGGACAAAGCCTAAAGGGTGAAGGAGCTCCTTTGCCCAACGAGGAAAGGGCATTGGTGGGACCTGGTTCCGCCTCCAATCCCGAAGCTTCCACCTCGAGGAGCAGCCTCCTGACACCCGCAGACTGAGGCAGCGGCTTCAACTGCAGCAGCCTCCGGAAGTAACGGCCTGTATGTGTGACTAATCCAGGAGCGGGCCATTAATTCTCCCTCCCCGACCCACCTCCACACACCTGTGCTCCGGGCACAGCCAGGCTGGCGGCCGCTGCTCACTGGAGGCGGCCAGCAGGTCTCTGGTGGCCCCTTCCCCACAGCTGAACAGCAGGCCACCACCTTGGCACACGCTGCCCTGTCACATCTGATTTGCTGAGTCATGTCTGTAACAGACCCACAGGAGCGTCCAGTCGGGGCTTTTTCAGGTCAAGGAGTATTTTCAAGAGTCTGGAATTCTTGGGAAGAGAAAATGAATGTGAACAGCTCTCCTCTCTCCATTCCCATGCTGACATTCCCAGTGGTGGAATTTTGCTCTGGGCCCACCTTAAGGATCCCCTCGAGATTCGATTTATCATCCCATTTTACAGAATAGGACATGGAGGCTCAGAGAAGTTGTATCATTTCCCAAGGTTGCAAAGCTGCTAAGGGCAGGGTTAAGTGAGCCTCTCTGACCCCGAAGCCCTTGCTTGTCACTGTCACCATCCACAGGCTCTCTGCAGATTTCTGAACTGGGGCTGCCCCTGCTGGCAAGGTCTGGCTCCAGGCTCACCTCCTCCAGGAAGCCTGCCTGTACTGGCATGGCCACTCAGTACCCTTATCCACTGCTGACTGGAGTTTCTGGGCTCCAGAGAATCTGGGGACAGGCTCACCAGATCTGGGTGGCCTTGACCCACTGAAGTTATTGTCTTACTCAAGGTGCTCTGACCGCAAGGAGCAGAAACCCAAGAAGACCAATGCAGGCAAAGAGATTTCCATAACAAGCCACAGCCCCTCCCTACAGGATTTGTCATGCACCTGAGTGGCTCTGGAAATGAGCTGGGCACTCAAGGACTGAGGTCACAGTCTCCTTCACTAAGGTCTAGTTGTCTGTCATCTCTACTTCTGTCTCCATTTTCTCAACCACGTGGTGAAGATGCCCATGGCCCCCAGTCCCAAAGACCACCCTCCTCCCATCCTGCCACCCTGGTTCCAGTCTGTCTCCCACCCTAGGATATGAGCTCTAGGCAGTTCCCAGGTGCCAGCCACCACCAATAATTCCCAGAAGGCGGCTCAGGCACCACAGGCTAGCTGCAAGAGGGGCAGGCAAGGACAGCCCTGCCTGGGCCGAGAAGCCTGAGGTTCAGGGCAGGGAAGTGTCTGTCTGTTCACAGGAAGTCAGGGATGTTGGGGGTGAGTGACCCTTCAGTCTCCTGCACCCTCCTTCCTGCCCAGGGGCTCTTTCTTACGGTGAGGCCCCAGGGGAAGTGATCTCTGTAGATCAGGACCTAAACCAGGGTCCACAGACTGTCAACTCCCCAAGGGCAGGGACCATGCCTGCTTTGTCTGCCTTAGTGCCTGGCTTATAGTACGTGCTCAACAAATATTTGGTGAATGAATGGAATGAATGTTAAAAGGTATCCTGATTCCCCAAAAGACTTCCATGGCTACAGAGTTTGGTGGAAATGCTATGCTGAACGTGGCTAAGCAGATTTCTTTCCTGTAGGATCTCAAGGCTTTAATGGGCTGCCAAGTGCTGTTGCTCCAAGGAGGGGGTGGCATATGCAGCATTTCCCAAGAAATGTTTTTTTCTTTCTGCCAAAGCATGGGTACACTTTCTAGAACTGAGGTTCCTCAGAACCCAGGGTGGATGATGCTGTTTTAGGCAATTCAAGGGAGACAAGTTGAACACTGGCTGAGAGCACGGTGTCTGGAGTTGGGTAAACCAACTCTGGCACCGAGTGAGCTTGGGCAAGTCACTTTACCTCTCTGAATGTCAGGTGACCCCTCAGGGCATAATCCGTGGGGATCATCAGGGCCACTTCATTCAGACCACCATTATTGCACTCCTGGACCACACCAATGGCTCCAGTCTCCCACCCTAGGATATGAGCTCTGGGCAGAGAGGACTTGACTCTGTTTTGCTCTCCACTTGACATATCCCTAGCACCCACACAGGCCTGACACAAAATAATGTTTGTTGGATGGGTGGATGGATGGATGGATGGATGGATGAATTAGCATTCCATTGTGAACACTTAGTTTGGGCAGGCATGGTCTGGCCACGCAGCCCACAGCCACCACTCCTAATCCTCCCACGACCTCATTCTGGCTTGAATCTAAAGGAGGTCCGAGGGAAGCGGGTGTGGCTCAGTGGATAGAGCCCCCGTTTACCATATGGGAGGCCCCGGCAAGGGGGAGATAAGCAGACACAGAGAAGACACGCAGCGAATGGACACAGCAGCACAAGCAGCAAGGGGGGGGATAAATAAAATAAAATAAATAAATCTTCAAAATAAAATAAAATAAAATAAAGGAGGGCCAAGTCTCACGCAGCAAAAGTTTAATTCAAATTGAATAATTATATCTTGGTGGCAGTCTATGAAAGATGATTGGAAGAAACTCTTCCTTTTATAAACAGCTTCCACCTCTAGAGACACCACCTCTTTGAGACTCCAGGCATGGGCCCTATGTCCTGGGTGCCTGAGCTCACTGACTCCATGTCACACTCCCAGGGCAGGTCTATAGCCCATTTCACAGATGCAGAGAGCCAGGCTCAGAAAGTTGCCCAAACCACACAGCTAGGGGGAAGCAGGGAAGACTTTTCAACCAGGTTTCCTCTGACTCCAGACCCCTCACTCTTCACTCTTTGTAGTTCTTGAATGAGAGGCATGAGACCCTGGGAAGAACACGGTTCCTGGAGTTGTGCAGATCTGGATTGAAATCCCAGCTCTGTCACACACCCCTATTTCTGTGACACTAGGCCAGTCACTTCACCTCCTTAGCCTCAGTCTCCTCATCTATAATGGGGCTAAGTCCTCCTTTACACAGGGGTCAGCAATAAACATTTATGGAACAAATAATTGTCTTCTGATGGTGCTTGCCCACCAGCCTAGGCCACAGAGATGCAGGGTTCAAATGAGGATCCCTTGGGCAGACCATGGAAAAGCAGGGGATGCAGCCAGAGCCGTAAGCATGAGGCCAGGCACAGCCTATGCCCATTCTCCAGCTTCGGGAGCTCTGCGTGGGTGCATGAGCCTCCGTACATGTCAGTTAAGGTGGCTGGCTGCCTCATCAGTCAGGGTGACTACCACGTCAGTCAAGGTGGCTGCCCTGAGAGTCATGATGGCTACCACACAGGTCAAGATAGCTGCCATCTCTGCCCCAAGGAGCAAGGCCCACCGGGTAGCAAGATCCCACTTGCAACTGGATTCAAAACACAACAGATAAAACAAATAAAACTGTTAAACTGTGTCCTGACTCCAAGCAAAGCAAGTGAAAATGCAGGGCAGCCCAAAATCTCCAAGGAATAGAAAGAGACCTATCAGCCCATCCCTGTGCCGCTGGGAATGCTGGGTAATTATTTTCCCCCTTTGTCTTTTTGTTTTGTTTTAGTAGACCCACAAGAAGCAGCCACAAAAATCAGTTAAAGCTTCTTTGCCCAGAAATCTTTTATAAAAGGTGAAAGATTTACAAGACCTGAAGAGCAAACCAAACAGGATAATTGTTTTTGGAATGACCCCAATATTTTCACCCCAGTGACCCTGGCTGGGCATTCTGCCCCATATTTATGATTCCTAATCCTCCCTGCGCCACTGGGCGGCCTTTCTGAGCCCCCTCTGTGAGCCCCCAGTCCCTTACCAGGCCTGTAACTCACCCTGACATTATCTCTCAGGAGGGTTTCTATGCACTTTTAACTTAACTCCCCTCATCATTATTTCCCGGATTTCAAGGTTTTCTCTTTCAAGCTGCCCTTCCCGGGACAAGCATAATCTGTTTGCCATCAAGCCCAATAAATATGTTTGTCCAGGAGATGGGGACTGTTTGGGGGGAGTGGCACTCAGGCCTGGGAAGCAGCCTCCCAGCTCTCACCCCTTCTGAGTGGCAAGGGCTGGTCTTTGTGTCCTTGAGCCTCTGTGGGGCTTAGAGCCACTGCCCTGGTCCTCAGATAGGGTTGCCAAATATAGAACCTCCACTTAACTTTGAACTGCAGATAAACAATGAATAATGGGAAAGCGGGTGTGGCTCAGTGGATAGAGCCCCCGTTTACCATATGGGAGGCCCGGGTTCGCATC
>JAQZBX010004047.1:26491-62246 GCA_029593785.1 Cabassous unicinctus
AAAAAACGCAAAGCAGCAGCCTTCCTCGCCCTCTTCCCACTGGTTTTTCCAGATCTAGCAGAGTCAGCTGGACACATAAGGGCCACTGGTAAGTCCTGAATCCAGCTCTGCAGTTCATTAGCTGTGTGACTTTGGGCAAATTACTTTACCTCTCTGAGGCTCAGCTTCCTCCTATGTAAAATGGTAACAAGAGTCTTCTTTCCTGAAAAAATGAGTTTAAGCCTGTAAACAATTAAGCAATCAATGGCAATGGTTAGACTAAAAATAAAACTCCAGCCTAGCTCAGCCAAGGCGAAGCCCCCCACCTCCTATTCACATCAGAGGTTCCGTAAACTCTGTCATAGAAATACCTGGGTTACCAGCACTTAGGGGGCTGGAAAGGGAGGGAAGAGACACCCTTCCCTTTGCTTCTCCTTCCTGAAGAGGGGACAAGGCCCTCGGCTTCCCTGGGGCCAGGTGGGACAGAGCCATGCTGTGCCCTGAGCTGTGCTGGGTTGCAGCTGCCACAGGCTATCCTGTTCAGCGCCCCCTCTCCCATGGGGCTCCCTGTCCTCTGTCTCTATCATGAGGGGGTCACATTATATTTTGAGACCTTTCCTCTGCCAGATCTCTGGAAATGATCATTCTTCAATTTCTGATGTAACATACAATATGCCCCAGATGATATCACACACGCTCAGAAGCCTTTGCTTCTGACTCAGGGCTGCACAGAGTCGTTTGTTTACTAGGCCACATTTTCGAGGAGGATTGCTCTCAAATGCTGAAAGCCTTTTCCAAGCTTCCCAGTGCTCTCTCTTCAAAACTGCCCATAGGGTCCTGTCACCAACTGTATTAGTCAGGGTTCTCTCGGGAAACAGAATCAACAGGAGCTATCTGTCAATAATATGAGGTTTTATAAGAGTCTCTCACACGACTGTGGGGATGCACAAGTCCAGGTTCCATGGGCAGGCTGCAAGCCAGGGGCTCCTATGAAAGTCCAATGGAAGGTCCTTGATGAGTTTCTGGGAGAAGTTGGCTGTCCAACGACGAGCTGGGAAACTCTCTCTATATGTTGAAATCACCTCCCCTTTTAAGGCATTCAACTGATTGGATAAAAGCGTCACCCATTGCTGACGGCAATCTCCTTGACTGATGAAGATGTAATCAGCCATCCACCCAGTAAACTCACTGGTGACCAAAGTCCATAAATATCCTTGTATTACAATTAGCCCAGGGTTTGCTGGACCAAACACCTGGACACAATTACCTGGCCAAGTTGACATATTAGCCTAATCATCACACCAACCTCACCAAGCCTCTCCCACCCTATGAACCATTTCCCATTCCATTTTCCCCCCCATGCCTCCCATTCAACCTCCAAGACCGCACGGCCATGCCCTCTGCTCTTCCCTTCTGCCTCAGCAAGCAGACTGGCCGGCCCACACACCACTACCACCCACTCCCATCAAAGCCCAGAACACTCTCATGCTCCTGCGTGTTTGGGCCATTGAGCCGTGAGCTCACTTAGGGAAAGGACTGAGTCTGTCTCGTTCATCCTGGTGCCCCCAGTGCCTGGAACACTGTCCAAAGCAGAGCCCAAAACATTTGTCGAATGAGTGGAATCAACACAGATTCCCTAACCCGTGGCTAGTGCCAGCAATGAAATAACCACATAGTACTCCTGCCAAAAGGGGACCATGAGAACCTCCCAGACGTCACACTCAACAAAAGGAGCCAGGCTCAGAGGAAAACACTGTTACCGGAAGTTCAAGAACAGGCAAAACTCCTCCATAGTGCTAGATGTCATACTGGCCCTTCCATCTGGGGCAGGGGGGCGGGGTCTTATCTGGAAGCCTTCTGGGCTTGAAAGGTTCTACATCTTGGGTCATGTGTGTAAGAATGCGTAGAGCTGGACATTAAGATTCATGCACCTTACACTAAGAAAGTTAGACCTCAACTTAAAAGCTGAGAAAAATAAATGTTAAGTACGTCTGAGTCACATGAATCTATGCATAGGTTAAAACTGCACAGAAACGCATGCACTCCAACAAGTGCTTGTAAAACCTGCTGAAATCTGAATGAGGCTGTGGTCTGCTTAACAATATTATACCAATGTCAACTTCCCGGATTTGATATTATATCATAATTGTGCAAGACAAGACCTCTGGGGAAGCTTGGTGAAGGGTCCCTAGGACTCTCCAGGACTAGTTCTACTTCCTATAAGCTTATACTTACTTCAAAATAAGTGTTTAAGACCCCTACCCGCCCCCCCAAAAAAAGGGAAAAAAACACTAGAAATGCATTGAAGATATCAGAACCAAGTCTTTACATATTTACTAAACTCCAGTGAGAATACAAAGCACTCTACTTGCCCTGGTTGAACTATGAAAGACAAATAAGTATAAACTCAAAGAGCTTTTTCTGCATGGGAAAGTTACTAATACATAACAAGTTTAACTGATACAAGTGTTAAGAGGCACACTGAAAAGAATAATAGGGAAAAAAAAACTATATACTGGATGAAGCAATAATCTCTCAAGATTGAGGATTTTCACTATTATCATTACCCAATCATATGCCTCTTTTATGTGAGGATTTGTTTTTACTTATTTTTAGAATATTTTATCAGCTTCTAATATTTCTAAGTATCATTAATTAATATCTTTGTTCCTGTCCTTGATAATCCAAATAAAATAAAACCAAATGGAAAAAAATAAATATGCCCGAGCCAGAGAAAATGGTACAAGAGCAGGAAATTTTAATAAGGTGATAGAGTAAGACACAGGCAGCACCACTGAGAGGCTGGAACTCTAGGAAGGCAAGAACCTATCTGTGTGTCTGTCTGATCGTCCCTGATTCCCAGAGTCTGGCACAGAGATGGTGCTCATAAATACTTGTTGAAATGAACAACTGAATCTTTCCTCAGCTGGACTTCTGCCCACAACCTCACTGGCTGATGGGCTTCTCCGTGTTGGTCTCTGAGACCTGGCACCCAGGAGGAGGCAAAGTGCTGCTGGCTCCACCCCCACAAAGGCCCTGGCCTGTCCACTCTTCTGGTTACCTGGCACCACCACCTGCAGCAAGGAAGAGACTGGGGAGAGGAGGAGAGCATGGGCTTCACTCTGTAAAGACATGGTGCTTCCGCAGGGGTCTCCTGATACAATAAAAGATTATCAGCTAAATAAAACAAGAAGTGACGGGGGCCACTATGCCCTGTTGGATTGAAATCGTGTGAGCAAAGTGGTTTTCTCTGAGAGATTTATTTCCTGCACTGGCTTCAGGCAGCCAGCCCAGCCAGAAAGAACAGAGCTGGTCTCCCTCCATTTGGGGGGTAGAGGGAGGGGGTGTGGGTTTTTATTTAATCTTCCAATGAGCTGGAACAGGGAAGATGGCGTGAATGGACATTAATTCTGAAACAAATTATTAAAGCACGATCTGGGATTCCGGGAAAGCCACCTACCCCCTGCCTGCCTGCTACTTCCCCTCACTGAAGCCATAGAATCCCTCCTCTCCAATCAAAACCCAATGCCATGCTGACTGGATTTCCTCTTCAATTTGAGAAGAAAGGCCTGGAACTGACCCATGCCCTGGGCCGGTGGAGCAGCAGGCCTAGGTGGACTGCCCATGCCCTTGGGCCCAGACCATGTGCTTTCTGGGTCTTGGCCCCCACCAGGGACCCTCACATTTCTTGTTACTTGTATTTGTGGTCAAGGGTGCCCTATACAAAGATGGCCGCTGCCTCTCCCACCTAGGTTCAACCCCCATCCACCTCCAAGGTACCCTGGCCCACCTGGCCCCCTCCCAGTTTCCCTCCCTCCCCACACCTGGCCCAGCCCAGGCTGGCTGGATCTGGTGCCCTCTCAAACTGCGCAGCATCCCACACCCTACTGTTTGGCCTACCCTGGCCTCTGGGTACTGAGCCCCAGCCCAGGCCTTGCTTGTCTGAGAGGAAGAGTTTCTGGAACTCAGAGTGGGAAGTCAGAAAGCATAGTCTGAGGGATCTGGGGGCCTCTGGAGACACAGAGAAAGATCAGACCCAGCACCCTTGGAGTTCGGCCTAGGAGAGGGGAGATCGTCATTGGTGAGCAATTGCTGGGGGTGGGGGTGGGGTCACACCAGGTACAGGGCAGCATGCAGCGGGCAGGAATCAAGGCTGCTGGGTGCTGGGAGGGGCTCAGAGGAGCATCCAAGAGAAGACCCCCCTCTTGAGCATTCAAGGATGAGCAAGAGTTCACCAAGAGGACCAGGACATTGAGGACATTCTGAGAGAAGAAACAGCATTTGCAGAGGTCTGGAGGTAAGATATTTATAGGTGATTCCAGGTTCTATAATAGTTAAAATGTACTGAGAACTTACTGTGTGCTGTGCCAAGTACTTCACACGTTATCTAATTTTAATCTCGAACAACCCTATGAGGAGGTGAGGATTATCATTAATCCCATTTTCCAGATGAGGAGACTGAAGGTCAGAGAGGCACAGTTGCCCAACATAGAACCAGTATGTGGGAAAATCAGAATTTGAATCCAGGTCTCTCTGATGCTAGCGACAGTGCTCCTTGCCCCTTCCCATGCTGCCTCTGGGCCAGATCCAGGCTCCCTACATTGGCCTATACTACAAGGGACTGGCAGGGTTTGAACCCAGGTCTGTTCTGACCAAGACACCAAGGAGCCTGGGGCCTGGGCAATGCCACCTACCTGCCCACCCGAGGCACTCTGGCCTGACCCTCCCTCCTTCCCTATCCCCTTCCTGCCCCTCTAACAACAGGGCCTATGTTCCAGAGTGACAGAGCTGAGGGCCAGAGCTGGGCGGGGGGCTGAGAGTCTACCAGAAAGGACCTAAAGGTGAGCTCCAAGGCAGGTAAGCAGCCCACCCATGGCCATGACCATGGGCACACCTGCCCAGGAACTCACATTCCTTAATAATCAGGAAACAAATATGACTCTTGAGGCCCACACTGCATGAAGTCTGATGTGGATGGGTGCTTGGGCACTCAGTTCCAGAGCTTGGCATGGATCAAGGACTGACAGTTCACCAGGGCACCCATCAAGTGGAGCTGGGGGCTCCAAACCTGCTCCTCCTCCCAGCAGTGGCACCTCCATCCACTCAGACACATAAACCACAAAGAAACCTGGGAGGGCCCCCGGCACCTCCTGACCCTCACTCCCCACGTCCAACCCCTCAGCAACTTCTATCACCTCCATCACAAAATACCTCCCAATCCAACCACTTCTCTCCACTCCACCTCCTCCTCCGTGGGCTCAGTCAGCCAACCCCACCTCTTCCTGGACACGGGCAACAGCCCTTCAACCCTTCCATGTCTTTTGAGCCATCCTTAGAAATCCAGATCCAGTCATAACTTCCCCCCTGCCTTGCTTAAAACTATCCAGTGTAGGAGCAAATGTAGCTCAAGTGGTTGAGCGCCTGCTTCCCATGTATGAGGTCCCAGGTTCAATCTCTGGTACCTCCTAAAAACAAATAAACGAAAAAACCAACTCTCATTGGTGAGCAGGTGTAGCTCAGTGGTTGAGCACCTGCTTCCCATGTATGACATCCTGGGTTAAAGTCCCGGTACCTCCTAAAAATTTTTTAAAAAAACACACAAAACTCTCCAGTGGCTACTCCCCACAGGTCTAGGAAGAAGCCCAAAGCCCTCCCCATGGTTTGAGGGCCCTGTGGGCTGTGGGCTGCCAAACGCACCTGCCTGGGTCCCCACCATTCACCCCTTCCCAGAGCACTGGCTCCATGGCTTGCTCTCCTGTCCTCGGAAAACCACATCCCTCCTGGTGCATCCGAGAGGCTCCTCGGTCTAGACTCTGTCCCTTTGGGCCCCTTATCCACACATCCTGGAGGTCTCAGCTCCCAAAACCCCTAGTGGAAACCAGACCTTGCTGGCGTTTATCCTCCTTGAAATCAAGAAATGCATAATTCATGTCTGTCCCCTGGCAGACCGGGAGCCCCGTGGAGGCAGGGCTCATGATGCTTAGCCTAGAGCCTGGCAAACAGAAGTTGCTCAATAAATGACTGTTGTTGAATGAAGAAATGTGCTCAACCCCCAGCCCTTCAGCATCCTTCAAATCCTTCCTGGCCCACGCGTGCTCTGACAGGGAAGGCTCAGAGTGAGGGGGCAGGGGCCTCATGTCCCCTCCCTTCACCCTCCCCCCATACTTCCCAGAGGCAGGAACATTTTACCCTGGTCAGCAATGGGTCACAGACAGAAGGATATGAAACCAGGTACGTGGTAAATAGAAGTCTCCATTCCCTTTGTTCTCCGATAATGAGAAAGGAGCACATTTTTCATCAACCTCAAGAACAAAAACAATGAAAAACTGAGCATTTGGAGAGAACTCGTTTATCTGGGATAGGATGCTGAGTCTCTCTTGATAGCTGTAATTATTTGAAAATGACATCAAACCCTAGTGTCTCTTTATTCTCTAGGTCCCTGTCAGGGCTCTCTGCCCCCTAGCCATGTGCCCCCTCCCCAGCCTCCCGCGTCAGGGTCAGAGTTCCTGGGAGATGTTAGCTGAAGACACAAGCAGCCCCAGTGGGTGATGATGGGTCCATCCAAAGACTTCAGTCTCGCCACACCTATGGGAACAAAGCCTTGAGGAACGAGAGAAGGGGGTGGCTGCCTTTTGTGGGGATGGCGATTAGCAAGGGCTTCCAGGAAAGCTGGGTTAAAAGGCGGAACAGGCTCCCTTGGGCAGGCACTGAAGATGACGGTGAAATCCCGGCCCACGCAGGTCCCGCCCTTTCTGGACGAGCCCGGTGCTGACCACTCTGCAGGCCCCACAGCTCCCCTGTGAGGAGAGTCCCCATATTATCTTCCCTGTCCTGAAGAATAGGAAACTGAGGCTCAGAGAGGGTGTGATTTGCGCAGTCATACAGCTAGGAGAGTCCTGATGCAAACTCCAAAGCCTGAGGCGGCAGGAGAGCCCAGGTGGCCCTGCACAGGGACAGCTTCTGCACAGCGGGAGGGGGAGCAGCAGGAGGGGAAGCTGGAGGTGCAGGCAGGGCCCTGATGACCGTGTTCCGGGCTTAGGACTCAGTCGATTAGGCAATAAGGAGTCATGTTTCGGTTTTAAGCAGGGGAGATTCAGGGTCATGTCTGGGTTTAAGAGCCACTGGCTGTCCTGTGGTGAGTGGGTCAGATGGGAGGAGGCAGCCGGTGGCCAGAAACAAAGAGAAGGGGATGGGCAGGAGGCCTCACAAATGTGACCAAGGGAGTTCACTGATCTGAGGGCTGCGCTCAGAGAGGTTAAGCAACACCCTCAAATACACAGCAAACTCCTCCCTTGCTCTGAAACCTTGTGTATGGGGGATGGGGGGTGGGGCGGGGGCAAATTCTCCTGGCCCCTGTGCGAGAAAGTCCACATTTCTTTTGTTCTGCTGTTGAGGTCCTCCAAGCTTTGGCTCCTGCAGGGCACACCCCTCCTTTCAGTTCCAGCCACAGGAGACATGTCCTGCCTGCCCTGCGCATCTCTAAACCCTCTCCCCAGCCTCCTTCGGCTCCCAGGGCGAAGCCTGGCCTAGGGCAGCTGCTCAGGAAGCAGGTGGATTCAGCAGGCAGCACCTAAAAGTCCTTGCCTTCCGAACCTCCAGCCAGAGAGCTCACCACCTCCAAGCGCCTCCCTTCTATACTGCTTTGAGGCAAGTTCACCCCCTCCCCCCAGAAGTTAAGCCACAGAGCGCCGCCGTTCAAAGAGCTCACAAGTAAGCGCTTCCATACCTGGGCCCCGGGCCAGGGACGCCCCGGGGGGTCAAACGCCACTCTCCATCTGGGTGACTTGGAGGCGACTCCACTGCGAATTTAAGAGGCTGCCCGACCAAGCACCCCCTCCTCACTCGCACGACACAAACCCGGGGCTCCCATTTCCATCAAACAAGGATCGTGACCATCTCTCCATTCCAGACTTTTCCTTTGGAAAAAGAGCCCAGGGAACCCAGAGGTGGGAAGTTGAGGGAGGAGGGAAAGACAAAAGAGGCTCGACCCCACACACACACCCAATATCTCTGACCACATTCACGGCCCCCCATGCTTGCTGCTCGCGGCCTGGGACATCCCCGCCCCACCCCGACCCGGGCCTGCAGGGGAGTTGGAGCTGGAACAAAGGACGAGGCCCGAGCCGGCCGGGGCGCACGCCCACGCAGCCTCGCCCTCCACGCGCACAGCACCCACACTCTCACACACACACCCATGCCCACCACACACGGGTCTCCCCACGGACCCACAAGCCCCGGACCACGGCCCCGTTCCACCCGGGACCACTCTCACGACGCGGGCGGCTCCGCATTCCCTGACACGCAGGCACGGCTCGCGCCCGCTGCACGGCGGAACCGGGAGCGCACGGCCGCACGGGCCCCACCCACGCGCTGCCCGGGAGGGCCCGAGGGTGTAGGGGCCCATGTTTCTGGAGCCTTCGCCACCGAGACCCCTGCCGAGCTGCGCGCTGCTGCGGGAAGCGGCGTATGGGGGGAGGAGAGCGCGGGGGCGTCGCACAGCCGCGCCTGTCTGCTCCGCCCGCAGGAGTGCGACCCCTGGTGCCCCAAACCCATCGCGGCGCTGCGGCGATGACGGACACGCGGGACGGAGAACCGCCAAGACAAACACAACTGGGATGTCGGTGCCCTGCGGGTCCCCGCTCCGAGCAGCCCCTGGGCCCAGCGGGCCCGCCTGGGAGCCCCAACCGCAGCCTTGTGGCGCCACCTACGGTCCGCCGCCAGGATTCCAGGCCCTAGGGCGCCGAACGGGCTCTGCGGTGTGTGGATGCGTGGGTCTCTCTTCCTCTCCCGGGGGGCCGTCCTCCCGCCCCGCCAAATCACGCCGCGTCCTGCGGCAGACAGCCCCTCCGGGTCCGGCCGCCGCTTCTGGGACTCAGCCCCGGGGGAAAGGGGACTCCAAGATGTCCAGGCGGTCGAGAGAGGCGGCCTGACTCCAGACAGCCCAGTTGAGGTCACCCACCACCCGAACTGCTGTGACATTTTACAGAAGGGGACACTGAGGCTCGTGCCCAAAGCGAAGAAGTGGGGATGCCAGGACTGGCCCTTGACTCGGGGCACCTGGATTTGGAGCGCCGGAATTCGTCCCGGAGCCTTCTGGCCCACCTCCAGACCTTTGCCCAGGCTGCCCTCCCCACCCCCCATGTACCAGTCCCACCCAGGAAGTTGTGCCGACTCCCTCCACCCCAGCCCCCCAGCCCTCCTCTGAGCCCCGCAGCCACATTTCACCCTTCTGTCCTCAGGGACTGCACTCACCTATTTAACACTGTTCTGGATTCTTCGGAAGATCACATCAGGAAAAAAGACCCTTGGAGACCTGGCCCACTCCCGCTATGGATGGGGGAAACCAAGACCCCCCGGGACCCCTCTGCTCTGTTCTAGTTTCTGTGCGTTTGTCTAGGATTCTTCAGGTGCCCCCAGCCACCACTGTGGCCAGCAGGGATGTGGCATCCCATGTTACAATAGGACATGGAGCTGGTAGTCCTCACATCACAGCCCTGTGGGCAGTATCATTATTCCCTTCACAGATGAGAACAGACTCGGTGAGGTCAGGGGCGTGCCTGAGGTCACACGCAGCAGGTAAGTCAGATCCGGAGATCTAAGCCCTGACTTGCGTGTCACCTAGAGCTGTGCCAGGGCCTCCCAGCCAGTCCACGCCACCACCTGGAACCCAGGTTGGGCTGGGCATCCCATTAGCCCTGGGCTGTGACCCTCCTGGCAAGGACAGCAGCCACCCATTCACACATATATCACAAGAGTCTCAATCACATGGGCTGCATGGTGTGAGGTTCCAGCCCAAGGAACAGAGTCCCCAAGTGTCAGACATCTCCAGGTTGACCCTCCTGTTTTACTGATGGGCAAAGTGAGTCCACAGAGGCATGGGCCTGGCTTAGGATTGCACAGAACAGCCATGGCCTAGGCTGCTCAAAACCCCAGGCAAGACAAGGGTCCAGGATCCCAGGGTCTTTGACCCAACTGAGCTTCCAGAACTGGACTGCAGTCTCTACCTTGTAGGGTCAACAACAGTTCAGCTGGACAAACCCTGGACAAACCCCACTGTGGCAGGGAAGCCTAGGGAGGCTCAGACACTTTTTGCCCTGGAGGAGCTCCCAGTCTGGGGAATGGGGTGGGGGGGTAGGTGGATAGGTGGGTAGGGGACAGACACTGACATAGGCAATGACAAACCCAGAGATGAGAGTTGAGATGGAGGACTTGGCTGGGAGCTGGGAAGCCAAGAGGAGAGACTAGATTGGAGTATCAGAAAAGGCTTCCCCAAGGAAGTGACATCAAATGGGCTTTGACAGATGAGTAGGAGTTTGCCAGGGGAAAATCTAGGGAGGGGTATTTCAGGAAACGACACGGTGCTTTGAGGTCTGAGGGAGCTTGGCTAATTCTGGCTATAAGCTTGGTAGTTAAAGAGTGTGGGCTTAGGTACCAGACTGTCCCAAGTTCGACTCCTAAGCTTGCTGTGTGACCTTTAGTAGGTGACTTACCTGTTCTGAGCCTCCATTTCGTCATCTATAAAATGAGGGAAGTGATGCTCCACTCTGTTGGAGGGCAATTATAGGATTAGCAGAGTGGGGCACACAGGAACCCACCAGGGAAGAATAGCAGTCTGGGGTCAAGTGAAGGGTGATATGGCTGGCGGGGGGGTCATCAAGGGTTAGACCAGGAGGGACCTTGACTATCAAGTTAAAGAACTTGGCTTCATTCTGAGGGTGGCAGGGAGCCATGGAAGAGTCATGGAAGGAGTGACAGGTCTGATTTGTGCTTTAGAAGGTGCTCCTTGAGGAGGAATGGAGACCAAGACAATGATCTCTAACCCCCCAGCCCCGCCCTGGTCCCCAGCCCCTCAGCCCCATTTCCCTCTCTGACCCTCCGCTCTGTGAAACCGCCCTGCCCTCCTGATCCTGGGGCTGAGCCAGAGCTGGTGTCACCGGGGTGGGGGTGGGGGTCCTGCAGCTCCTACTTCCACTGCCCCCTGCCCCCACACCTCAGGCCCAGGCTCCTCCCCTCACCCCACCGCCAAGAGAAAGAACAGGGGTCCCTACGACCTGCTCCCCTCAGAATAACCTTTTCCCTCTCCTTCCCCCCCACCCCCACTCAGACACTCTGCAGGCCCCATTACAGAGAAAGGACAGGCTGCATCGCCATAATTTCTATTTCCTTCTAAATAGATGTTCCCAGACCTGCTCCCACAAAACCAATTAAAGCACCTGCCGGGGATGGGGCTTTGTCAGCAAATTATTTCCAGGCTCTGCAGCCCGGGAATAAATCTCAGAAGGATAAAGTGGATGGGATGGGGAGGGGAGCTGGAGATGGGGGGTGGAGGGGCTTGAGCAGGTAGGGGGTGGGGGATTACTTTGGGTCCAGGCAGCTGCAAAGCAGGGTCTTCACCCAGGCCCCCAGCCCAGGACTCCAGATGTCTCTCCTCCCCAGTACTGCCATAGAATCAGTCTCCAAGGAATTGAACATCATAGCTCTTTGTCGGAAACTTGCCCAAGAAATAATTAGCGGCAAGTAGCTTGTGGTGGAAAGGAGTAACGGGGCCGTGGGGTGTGGGAGTGGTGGCCTGGGTATCTCTGCTTCCTTGTCACCATCGCCAGCCTCTCCTGCATCCCTCGGCTGCTTTCCCACCATGTAGTGGGAAGCAGGTACAAACAGCCCCAGTGGGAAAGTAGGAGGGCTGGACTCTGAACTCACTGTGGAAACTCAGGCAAGCCCTTCCCCCCTCTGAGCGTGTGTTTACATCTGGAAAATGGGAGTGGATGGGGCTTTGGCTAGCCCTCTCACCTACAACTCCTTAGGCTCCTATGAAACTCCATATGGCCTCCTGCCCAGGCTGAGGTCTCTGGGAGGCCCATGAATTCTCTCCTTGGGCAGAGGCAGAGGCCAGGTGGTGGGTTGAATCCTAATCCAATCCAACCATCACTGCCATTAGGAATTCACAGCCTGGTGCAAGGAGCCAGCCTTGGCCACAGATAGTGACAGGCTACATAGGGTCAGCCAAGCTCTGGCAGAGAGAATCAATGGGCTGGGGGGAGCCCTAGGTAGGGAAGTGGGCAGTGATGCCAACACAGGAGGTTGGCAAAGTCTCCTCTGGGAGAGCCCATTGGAGCTAAGCTTTGAAAGATGAACTCTGCCCACCAGGCTGAGTTGTCATTCTCCCAAAGTAGAAACCTTTCTGGTTCACACACGACCTCTGTGAGGTTAGGAAAAGGTATCCTTACTTCCATTTTACTCTTATCTTTCAGAAAATTGTCCTAACTTTGGAAAATCTACCATGTCTATGACATGAACAGTGCTCCTAAGGTTGTGCAGTGCATAACTTGAATAACTGCACTGCAGCTCTAGGAGAATCAAGCCAAAAATGGCAAGAAGCTGCTTTTCCACCAGCCCTGAGAACTGAGGCAGGATAAGGGGGCCTCCTGCCAGCAGAGGAGGGAGAGGGGGTCGAGAAAGTCAGCTCTGCCCCTAGAGGTGGCATCAGGTGTGTACCCCATCCCCAAACATTGTAGATTCAGAACTTTCAAAGGTACCAAAAAGGCTCCTCCAGTTTGGAATGCAAACCTCAAGGAGTGAACACTGGCTGTGAGTCAGCACCATGCTGGCCACCTCGCAGCATTACCTTCATGAATCCTCAATCAACCCAGCAATGGGGTAGAGCTGAGGAAACCGAGGCAGATGGAGGCAGTGTCACAGAGGGGTTACATACCCATGCCCTGAGCCAGCCCAACCTGGGTTAGAATCTCTGCTCAGCCACTCACAGTATGTGAGCTCTGACATGCCATTGATATGGGGCAATAACGGTGCCCACCCCACAGGTGTCTGGTGAAGGTGGAACAGTCACCCACGTCCAGCTCTTAGCTGGACCCATGGTGAGGGCTGAATAAACATGGCCATTATTACCATTCTTATAACAGCTGGCCCCTCTTTCCCCATAATGTCAGGCCCACAAGGGTAGGTATTGACTCATCTGCTCCAGGCCGTCCCACTGCCTAACTCCGGGCTTGGCCTAGCCAGGGGCTCAGTAAGGACTTCTTGAACGGCTCAGCCCACGAGGTAGGTATCATCATCATCACCATCCTACACCTAACGCGACTGCGGTTCAGAGGTGAAGCAACGTGCCCAGAGTCACACAGCTCTCCAGTGCTGGGACTGGATTGGCATCCGGGTCCCTCTGAGGCCGAAACTCAGGTTCCAGCTAATGCCCTATAGGGTGCCCAGAAGGGGGAGTCTGCTTTCACTACACAAAGGGGATCTGTCCTAGGCAGAACCGCTGCGGGGCGCCAGGGGTGGAAAGTCACGAGGGAGTCAGGCACCTCCCCAACCTCCCGCAACCCCAACCGGCGCCGGCGCAGTAGGTGCTGCAAAGTGTCGTGTCAGCAGCCCCGCGAGCGCTGGCGTCTGCGGGCCGTAAATCCTCGCCCCCCTACGGAGCGCCAGGCCGTCGTGCCGCTGCGGGCGCGAATTCCCATCCCTCAGCAATGACGGCGGCCCGCGTCTAGGAACCCCTGGGCCCTGGCGCCTCGTCCACGACCGCACTCCCCGAAGCGCAAGGGACCCGCACAGGACCGCTGATAGTAAAATAATCATAAATACAGCCACAAGCGCTTCTGGCTCGGTTCTCCAGGCCTTTGCCCCCAAGGTTTTACCTGCGTTAACTGAAGAACCCAGCAATAACCATGATTATGCCAGTTTTAAAGCTTGGGGAGATGAAGTCATTTGCCCAGTGTCCCCAGCCTAACAAACGGGGCCTCCTAGTTTGAACTCAGATCCGCCGTCTCCGGAGCCCATGCCTCTAACGACGAGGCCTCCAAGTGGGTGGGAGGGACAGTTTCCCAGGTTCTCCCAGGAACATTTTTTCCCACGGGTATCAGAAAAAAAATACAAGCAGCTCTTCCAGCCCAGAGTTTCATGGATATTAAAGACAAACATATTTTTGAAGCAAGAGGCATCATAAGTCAAGGATCTCAGGGACTGAGGCTGCTAAGTGTGAGCTGCAGCATCCATTTTCCCCCTCGCCTCCATCCCAGCGCAAGCAACTGCAGGGCCCAGAGCAAGGGAACTCAGTGGCGCATATTGGGTGTGACAGCGCCAGGCTGTATGTGGGCACTTTGACCACTGTGAATTCACTCAACAATCATTCTCTGAGGCACGTGACCTGTGCCGGGCCCTGCTGGACACCAGGGACAGCCTCATAGATCTCACCTTCTAGACATGAGTTCTCTCGGAAAGTCAAGCCACATGCCCAAGCTCTCACAGCTGGTAGGGAGAGGTGCTGGGGTTCAAGGCCAGTCCCTGAACTGCCCTGGGGCTGTGGGAGGCTGGACCTGCCTAGGAAGTTTCCCAGGCCTGCTCAGGCCACCCAGCACATGCTGCTCTGTCCCTGCACTTAACCAGCTGGAAGGGCCTGGAGGTCAGGGTCGTTTTATGTTTTTTTTGTTTGTTTGTTTTTCTTAATAACTTTCCTTTCTAACTATACAAGTAGTTATAAAAAGTGGTCTGTAAAGTGTAGTGATTCTGCAGCTTGGCTTCCGAGGTGTGTGACAAGCTGTGTGATGTGGGGGCACATTATTTGGCTTCTCTGAGCATCAGTTGCTTCATCTACAAAGTGGGAATACTAATGCCTCCCTCAGAGGGCATTTCAAGGATGAAATGAGATAGTGAATATGTAGTTCAGCATTCAACCAGGACAACAGAATTTTGAATAGAGAGAATTAACTACTCAGATGACAAAGAGTTGAGAAGCCAAACAGGTTGGGGCAGCCACCCAGAGAGTATGGCAGCAGGAAACTCCTTTCACCCCAAGGCTGGGGGGTAAGGGGGACAAACGGAAGAGGTGAGGTTTGCAGGGGGCTACTTGGCAGAAGCTGGGACCAGGGCAATTCCATCTGGGGGAAGTCGGAGCCCTAGAGACACAGCCTCTGTTAGAGACACTGTCCATAGCAGGGTGAGAGGAGAAATACTTTGACCTTTCCCTTCCACCTGCCCTCCTGTCTTTCCCAGGTGGCCCTTCGCAGGTACTTGGGAGACTCAACTGCAGGCTGGTCCTGTGACAGAGGGCAGAGCAGGGAGAAGCAGAAATGGATCTCTAAGCAAAGGGGCCCCGGAGGCACAGCATGCAGCGCTCAGCCCAGTCAGTAAAGGGCCACGTTTCCTGTTCTGTTCCTTCCTATTATGAAGGTAATACATGCTCATTATATTAGTTAGGACTATTTTGGTTGTAACAGAAACCCACTCAAGCCAGATTAAATATGAAAAAAGGGAATTTAATAAAAGGCTACAGAGGAGTCTCAAGAAACCCAAGGGCAGGACTACAACCTGGTACTAGGGGTCTGGAAAGTATTTCAGGTTTCTGCCACACTCTCCCTTGCTCTCCTGTTCATCTCTGCTTCTCTGTGTCAGCTCCATACTTCTGCTGCAGACAGGTTCCTCAGCCCACCTAGTAGATGTCCCTGACAGCTCCCAGATCCACAGACAGAGCCTGGATTTCCTTAGTCTTCCTCCAAATGGCTGAGGAAGGCACTCTGGCCCCTTGCTTATCAGTGCCTGTCCTGATCCCAGCAGCTAAGGCCAAGTAGGTGGAGTCATGGCAGCGGGAACACGTGGGTGGGGCGCATAGCCAGAGGTTTGTGAGCTGGGCAGACCCACCAAAACCTGGCTAGAAATACAGAAAGTATTAAAAAGTACTCAATTGTTTGAATTGAAATGTTTCATGTTTCTTTTCAGATTTTTCTACGCCTATCATTTTTTCTTACAGCATTGAGATTATGCTGATTTTATCAGTTATCATTCTATCATAGTTATTTTTTCATCTCATTGAAAAACTCGTTAATTTAGCTTGCCCCTAGTTTTATTTTTTTTTAAGATTTACTTATTTTTATTTATTTATCCCCCACTTGCTGCTTGTGCTCATTGTGTCCATTTGCTGTGTGTTTTTCTGTGTCTGTCTCCCTTTGTTGGGTCATCTTGTTGTGCCAGCTTACTCACCGTGCCATGCAGGCCAGCTTGCTTTCACCAGGAGGCCCCGGGAATTGAACCCGGAGCCTCCGGGGCCTCCCATATGGTAAACGGGAGCCCAACCAATTGAGCCACAGCCACTTCCCACCCCTAGTTTTATTTTTACCCTACTAAAACAATGCTGCCACAGACAGCCCACCCCCCATGGTTCCTGAAGATGAATCTCTAAAGGTAGCAACAGTTTAGCCTCCACCAGTCTTGACTGAGAGGGTCCCCCCTCCTTTTATGTGCCCCTTGCCATAGTTGGGCAATAACTGGTGGGATTTTTTTTTAAACTGTTGTTCTTTACAAGGGAAGCCTGAATTGAGAGTTTCAGAAGTAAAATGCAGCTGGGCCCCACTAGCACCACCCCTCTCTTGATAGTCCCTGGTCTTCGGAGAGGGTGACAAGGAGCAGCCACACAGGACCAAATAAAACTTTTTTATTTTCCTTTTTTTCTTTTTGCACATTTATTTGATTAACTCTTATTGCAGACTCCACTAATCCATGTGCAAAGTTATAGGGACAAAGGCTGGGTTTAAATGGACCTTTGACTTCAGTTGGGATAAAGGAATTTAACAAGTAAAGAAGGTCAAGCAGATTGCAGAGGCCAGTGGGGATGGTGTCTTTTCTTCCCCAATTTTTTATCATAAGATTTTTTTTTTAAAGATTTATTTTATTTATCTATTTCTCCCTCCAGCTCATTGTTTGCACTCGCTGCCTGTTCTTTATGGTCTGTTCGTTGGGTGCTCGTCTTCTTTTTAGGAGGCACCAGGAACCAACCGAGGACCCCCCTCCACTCCCCACTTGTATCTCTCATTGTGTTCCCTCTCTGTGTCTTTTTGTTGCGTCATCTTGTTGCATCAGCTCGCCATGCTGGCTCGCTGTCTTGCTCGTCTTCTTTAGGAGGCACTGGGAACTGAACCCGGGACCTCCCATGTTGTAGGCGGGCACCCAACTCCTTGAGCCACATCCGCTTCCCTCGTAAGATTTTTCAAAAACTCAGAAATGTTGACAGAATTGTACAAAGAACACCTATCACCCTCCATCTACATTCAACAATGCTTCACACTTTGCCATGTCAGCTTTCTCTTTGACTCTCTGTCCCTGTCTCTATCTCTGTCAGGTAGGTAGGTAGGTAGGCAGATAGATAGATAGATAGATAGATAGATAGATAGATAGATGTAGATTATATGTTTTTTTCTGAACCACTTGTAAGTGGCAGACATCATGACCAACTTCACCTCTGTTGGGGATTGGACCATATACCCCACAAGACATGTTCAAGTCTTAGTGTTCCTGTGGTGTGAACCCATTTGCAAATAGGACCTTTGAAGATGCGATTATTAGTTAAGGTGTGGGCTAATTTGTGAAGGGGATCTTCAAATATCCTTTTCAGATAAAGCCAAATTGAATCAGATTGGGCCTTAATCTATCGACCTGAGTCCTTATAAAGCAGAGGAAATTCAGACGCAGTCAGGAGATACCAGAAGTCAGTAGAAGCCACAAGAAGAGATCAAGGAGACAGATTGCCATGTGATCGGAGGCAGAGATGCCAGCCAGGGAACCCCAAGGATTGTGGCAAGCCAGCACCAGATGGCTACAGAATCCAGGAGAAAGCACGGCCTCTCGAGATCTTGATTTTGGACTTCTAGCCTCCAAAACTGTGAAACAATAAATTGCCACTGTTTAAGCCAACTCATTGTGTGGTATTTGTCTTAGCAACTCTGGCAAGCTAAGACAACCCCCAAACTTCTTTTCATGTCCTAACAATAAGGACCTTCTTCTACATAACTACAATGCCATTATTAGAAAATTATAAGAAAATTAACAATGGTTCCACAGTTCCATTAAATATTCCAGGGGGACTAATAAACTTTAAGGGGGACTAATTGCTATTGATAAGCAATTTCAAAGAATGAATAATATATGTAGAAATACCCAGCATCATGCCTGGCACACAGCAGGAACCTAGTAAATGTCAGTGTCCCCCTCCACCCCCACCTTCCATCACCCTCACTTTTAAAAACACGAGGTAATTCCAGTTGGCTTTCTTCTGTGTGAGGCTACGTCAGAGCAGCATGGTCAGACCGCAGGAGCTCTGGGAGGGCTCCCCCAACTCTCCCTGGCAGTCACAACAGCAGACAGTGAAAGCAAGAGGAAAATTGCTGGAGACAAAAGACGGAGTCACAGGGCGCTGAACTTGGCCTCGCCAGCCTTCCAGTAATGGCGCCAGGGAGAGGATCAGTGCCAGCCAATGCCACCCAGCCTCAACGTGGCAGACGGAGCTGGGCTCCTGGCCGGGGTCCCTCCACTTACCAGGGCAAGAGCAGGGTTTTTTATTTAATTGTTTTCAAAACAGATTTCATGTGGTCCCAAAATGAGACCATGATTGTAAATTAAAGTGTAATTAGCCTTTACGCTTTTATATTCATTAACTCTTCTCTGTTAATGATGCTAGGCTGGAGCAGAAACCCTGCATTATGAAACCACATCCAGGAAATAAAATAGTGATTTAGATAATAGCCACAATGTATTGCTACTTACACATAATTAAACAAATGCTCCATTTAAACTTGGAAACATGACTGAATGTTGATTAACCCTCGCCCAGCAATTCTGCTTGGGACTGGGGAAGGCGAGGTGCTGCGAGCTGGTCTGTAGCATAAGTGACTGATCCAGCCACGTCTGTCCACCACTTCTACCAGCCACGTATGTCGACCACAGCCGTGCAGGTAGGTGCAGGCTTCATGCCAGGGCTGAGGTCATGGGTGACGATGACCCCCAAAGTGACCATGGACCACTCAAGAGGCCACCACATCCCAACTCAGCTGCCAGCCAGTGCAAGAATCCCAGAACTTGTCTTCTCCCCAAAGATCAACTCACTCAGTCCAGCATTGGACTTAATGAGACCTGACTCATGGATTTATGGAAATTTTTTATGTTTTTAAAATGATAATGAAGAATTCTTTAAAATTAAATAATTCAGACATGTGTTGTATAAAGAGTAAAGTTTCTGTTTCTTAAACCCATTCCCAAAGAAGCACTCTCAATAATTTTGTTTGTCCTTTTTCTGTATGTATCTGTATTAGTTAGCCAAAGGGGTGCTTATACAAATTACCAGAAATCTGTTGACATTTATAAAAGGGTATTTATTTGGGGTAGAAGCTTACAGTTACCAGGCCATAAAGCATGAGTTACTTCTCACCGAAGTTTGTTGCCACATGTTGGAGCAAGATGGCTGCCGACATCTGCCAAGAGTTCAGGCTTCCTGGGTTCCTCTCTTCCTGGGGCTTGTCTCTCTCTGGGCTCAGGCTTGCTTCTCTCCACAAGGCCAGCTGTAGACTATAAGGTGAATGGCTCATCTCTTTTCCAGGGGCCTTTTCTCCTTCCTCATGACCAAGTTCCTCTGTGTGTTCACTTCCCAGGGCTCCAGCTCAAAAACTCCTCATCAGAACTCCAACTCTGTCCTTTGCCATGTCTTTTATCTGTGAGTCCCTACCCACCAAGGGCCGGGGACTCAACGCCCTACTGATGTGGCCCAATCAACACCCTAATCATAATTTAGTCATCCCAGAGGAACAGACCAGTTTACAAACACAATCCAATATCTGTTTTTGGAATTCATAAATAATGCCAAATTGCTACAGTATCTTTTCCAAATAATGTGGTGTCTTAGTATAAGAAGTAGACCCTGAGATAAGAACTGGAGTGCAGCTAGTTTATTTGGAAGGTAATCCCAGGGAAAGGAATTGGGAAATAAGACAAGGAAGGGAAAGCAACAAATAAAGGGTGTATCAGTTATTTATTGCTGCATAACAAACCACTCCAAATTCTAGTGGTTTTAAACAGCAAAGGTTATTTATTATCTCTCATGATTTCTAAGAGTCAAGAATTCAAATGGGGCACAGCAGTGACAACTTGTCTCTGTTCCACAATGTCTGGGACCTCAGCTGGAAAACTTGAAGGCTAGGGTCTGGAATCATCTGAAGGAGGTCGCTCACTCACACGTAGGGCCTAGCTAGGACTATGAGCCTCTATATGGAGGCCAACCCCCACACATGGCCTTTCCAGGTGGACTGAGCTCCTGACAACATAGTGATTGGGTTCCAAGGGTGAGCATCCTAAGAGAAGTGAGAGAGCCAGTGAAAGCCATATTTCCTTTTGTGATCAGCCTCAGAGGTCATGCAGCATCATTTCCACCACCAGTTATGAAGGACTGTCCAGGGTCAAGGATGGAAAAATGTCAGTGATTCACTGTAAGAAGAGCATGTGGGGATATACCATCTGTCATAGTTACCAAGCAAGTTACCCCTGTGAATAAATGGAGCTCAATACCACTGGGGAACTCTGTGAGACAGTATAGAATTGTATTAGTCAGGGTTCTCTAGGGAAACAGCATCAACAGGAGATACCTGTAAATAGTATGAGATTTTATAAACTTCTCTCACATGACTGTGGGGAGGCACACGTCCAGATTCTGCAGGCAGGCTGCAAACCAGGGGCTCCAATGAAGTCCACAGAAGGTCCTTGATGAGTTTCCAGGAGACGTTAGCTATCCAGAGATAAGCTGGGAAATTCTCTCTGAATGTTGAAATCACTCCCCCTTTTAAGGTATTCAACTGATTGGCTAAAACATCACTCACTGCTGACAACAATCTCCCTAGTTGATCATAGATGTAATCAGCCATCTATGCAGTAAACTCACTGATGACTAAAGTCCATAAATGTCCTTGAATTACAATTAGCCCAGTGCTTGCTTGACCAAACAACTGGGCACAATTACCTGGCCAAGTTGACACATTAGTCTAACCATCATAAGAATACACACCTCAGAGTGTTCCACTCATGGGGTGAGGGAGACAAAGACATTGTCAGCTGTGGTGGAGGGCTGCATCTAGGAGCTGGGCCTTACTTCTTTGGTACCCACCGCCTGCAGGGCACAGTCATAGTAGGCTCTGGATGTCAGATAAAGCCCTCAGGCAAAGAGAGGTAGAAGCTGCAGTTGGAAGTCGTGCTGTGTGTGCTACATGTAAGGCCAGAGGGACGTGGTGGGGCACTGACAACTTCTGCTGCATCAGATGTAGCTTGCTTTTTCTTTCTTTTTCTTTTTTTAAAAATAACTTGTGTTTGTTTATTTGTTTGTTTATAATATTTCACCAAGTTAAATGGTAATTGCCAGTAAGCAATTAGGGATGGAAGGCACATGCCACATTACTGGGGACGAACTGGTCTCTCTCACAGGCCAAGCTACTGCTCATTCCCACTCCATGCTTCTAGCGGCCTCTGTGCAGAGATGTCTTTGACTTGATCTTCACTCGAGGTCAGAGTCACCTAATTCTCAGTATGTGCTTGTCTGCGATTGGGTTGGCACACTCCAGAGAGATGCAGGGAGTCGATGTTCTTTGTGGTCTGACAGGCCAGGCTTAGAGGCTAACTGGGGGGTCTGGACACTCTGGGTATGCCTCTCATTTGTATTGGCTCACTGTTGTATCAGCTATGTTCTGATTGGCTACACTCTACGTTAAATAAGTCATACATCATTGGTTATATAAGTTGTGTGCATAAAGTATGTGTTGACTTTGGGGTACAACAAACAGTGTTATATATTTTTCTTTTAAAAATGTGATATTACATTCAACATTGTTAGCCATTAAGAAAATGCAAATCAAAACCACAATGAGATACCATTTCATACACACTAGAGTGGATATTATATAAAAAATGGAAAATAACAAGGCTGGAGAGGATGCAGAGAAAAAGAACCCTCATACATTGTTGGAAATGTAAAATGGTGCAGCTGCTGTGGAAAACAGTTTGACAATTCCTCAGAAAGTTAAACATAGAGCTACCATATGACCCAGCAATCCCAATTCTATGTACATACACCAAGAAATTGAAAGTGGGGATTTGGACAGATATTTGTATTCAAATGTTCATAGCAGCATTGTTCACAATAGCCAAAGGTAGAAGCCACCCAAGAGTCTATTAACAAATGAATGGATAAAATGTGGTACATCCATGCAATAGAATATTATCTGGCCAAAAAAAGGAATGAAGTTCTGATACATGCTACAAAAACTAGGATGAACCTTAAAAACATTATGCTGCGGGGAGCAGATGTGGCTCAAGCAGTTGGGTACCTGCCTCCAACATGGGAGGTCCTGGGTTCTGTTCTCAGTGCTTCCTAAAGAAGATGAGCTGATGCAATGAGCAGACACCATGATCAGGGAGCAGATGTGGCTCAAGCTGTTGGGCACCGGCCTCCCACATGGAAGGTCCTGGGTTCGGTTCCTCGTGCTTCCGAAAGAAGACAAGCAGACAACAAGCAGACACAACACGCAGACAATGAGCAGAAACAACAAGCAGACAGACGGGGGTGCCATCTCAGGGTGGGGACAAAACATTATGCTAAGTGAAAGAAGCCAAACATAAAAAGTCACATATTGTATGATTCTTTTTCCTTTTTAAATTTTATTTACAAATACTCTATACCCACTCTATAATCCTTTTTATATGATATATGCAGAATAGGCAAATCCATAGAAACAGATTAGGTGGGACTGGAGAGTGTTTTTGGGTAGGGGATGTTTTTCTGGGGTGATGACATAGTTTTGAAGAGAGAGAAATGTGGTGCATTAGAGAAATGTTGTGCACAACATTGTAAATATACTAAATGCCACTGAATTGTACACTTTGAAACATTAGTTGTATGTTATGTGAATTTCACTTCAAAAAAGATTGAAAGGGAAGCAGATCTGACTCAAGCGATTGAGCTCCTGCCTACCACATGGGAGGTCCCAGGTTTGGTTCCAGTGCCTCCAAAAAGAAGATGAGCACACAATGAACAGGCACAGCAAGTGCAAACAACGAGTGTGGGGTGGGGTGGGGGGGGCAGAAATAAATTAATTAATTAAAATTAAAATTAAAAAGGATGAAAAAGCCCTCACCATTTCAAGTGTGTGCCTCAGGCTTTCTCCTCCTTTCATCAGTACAAGCCATTCCCGCTGCCTAGAATGTACCTGCCACACCTGAACTCCACCTGTTCCACTCACTCCTCCACCCCAGCACCTGCCATGCAACCTCCCCCAGCCTCTAGGGGAGAATAAGTGCTCAATAGTTGTCAGCAGCTAGCCTCCTCAAGGGAAGAGCTCTAGCTGACTTTCCTATCTGTGTTCCCAGCACCCAGCACAGGACCTGACACCAAGGAGGCATCATCCATCCATCCATCCATCCATCCACCCATCTATTCATCCATCCATCAAACATGTCTTGAGTTCTGCTCTGTGCCAGGCCTGTGCTAGGTGCAGGTGATAGGGCAGACTCAGGAGCAGCCCCCAGGCAAACATGAGGAAGGTGCTAGGATAGGAGAAGCCCTTGGAGGCCCTTGACCTAGTCTGGGAGGAGGAAGGGAGGCCAGTTCCAGGTAGACGAATGTGTGGATTGCGCCCAGTCAGCTTGGTTAACCTGGGAAGCACATTTCCTGGAATGCCTTTCTGTATGGTTCCAACTTAAAGTTGGCCAAAAGAGCAATTTGTGTAAGATTGGGAAAGCAGGAGTAAAGCAGTGGCCATAACTCTCTGAAGGCCACAGTAGTCAAATGTGGTGACAGAAAGACCCAGAAGTGCCCCGTGGTTTCCAGTTTGGCCTTGTTTTTCTCCATTCCACATCCAGCTTTCACTCCTAACTGCTGACCCTCCTGACTGTTAGCGGTCCTAGCCCCACCTCTCAGTGCTCGGCCAAGAACCCACAGAGGCAGAAGCCACACAGAGCAATAGCTACTCATTGATGGCTCCAGGAGCACCCCTCACACCCCTCTTTAACAGCTGGACATGCCAGGCTGCTCAGAGTCCCTCTGGAGGCTCCTTCTCTGACCCTCCAACTCCCCCTTCTAGACCTTCACCTCCCAACACCTCCCACAGTCGTGTCAGGTCTAATCCCTATAATGAATCCATATCCCATAATACTCCCAGTGGGTTTGCTTCCCTGACCAAACCCTGACTGGTATAGTTATTGGTACTGGCAGTGGTTTTAGAAGCAATCCAACAGAGAGCAAAAGTTTAAAAGCCACATCTCATTTCTCAACTCATTTCTCAACCCTTCGCAGTGGTCCAAGGGGGAACAGAACCTTAAGGATGGGAACCTGGCATTGAATTGGTTCTCTGATCTGAATAGTTCTAGAGGCATTAATGAGCCTATTGTCAGGGCTAAAGGGGACACTGGTGGCCTATGGCATGTGCTGGTGAAGCAATTACCTAAATTATCACCATCAGACTTCTGCAGTCAAGTGCCTATAGAAGGCTCTGGGTGACCAAATAGCGGCTGCCACAGAACATTTCAGTGGAAACAGAGTAGGATCAGTCAGTTGCTTCTAAGTGCACTGGAAAACTTGGGGGGCGGGGGGCCGGAAAGGGATGAGCTCAGGGCTTGGAATTCCTGGAACAAGGTCTGAATGAGGAAACAGAAAGCTTCTGTGATTATCCTAAAAGAAAACCTTATCTCCCATAGCTACAAGGTTGAGATTTCTGAAAACTAAACCTAAAGTCCAATCCTGTGGGTGGCTGAATTAATTACAATGCTAATTGAATTCATAAGCTTTCAAGTCTCTAATGTTAAATTTAGGACATGAATTGAGACGAAGTAACACTATAAACAGTGGGATGGGGACACATGAGCAGATTAAGTGAAGCTGAGGACCTTGAACCCCTAATCCTACCAATATATTTTGCCAGCACAAGGAGTTCCTCCCTCCCCTTCTAAGGAGGTGTGTTGTTTTTCTGTGGATCCCAGAAAATTATGTTCTTAAATTGAACCTATTGTGAACCTTTGATTAGATCAGCTAAGGGCCATTTGATGAGATCACTCCAGTAGGGCATAGCTCAGGGTGGGTCCTAACCCTCTTAATGAAGTACTTTATAAATGGAGGAATAAAAAGCCACAGACACAGGAAAAAAGCTGCAAAATCAGAGAGAAGCCTCCAGAAGTTGAATCAATGAACCCAGTAGAGAGAAAAGCCACAGAGTAGCCTAAAGCTGAAGCAATGAGGCCCAGAGGAGAGGGAAAGACACTGTCATGTGCCTGATCACCCACAGCTGAGCTCAGGGAGAAAGTGAGAGAGAGGAGGAGAAGGCAGAGGCTGGCAGAGCTGCCATTGTGCCTTACCACATGGCAGGGGTCCAGGATCACCAGCAGCCAACCTTCAGGGAGAGACTTTGCCTGATGCCTTGATTTAGACACGTTCCCTAGTTTCAGAACCATAAGCTTGCAAGTTAATAAATCCCATTGTAGAAGCCAGCTTGTTTCTGGTATATTGCATTGGCAGCCTTTAGCAAACTAAAACAGGAGGTTACTCTTCCTTTTCCTGGCGAACCTGTAGTGGCTCCTGAGGCAGTGCTCTTCCAAGGGAATGACAATCTTCCTCAAGATTTAATCCCCCACCTCTCTTTGCTTCCGAATCTATAACCAGACCCAAGACCCGGCAACCCCCAGGGAATCAGGTACAAAGTGTGACTCAAAAGATTTGCAAGATGTTTCCCACTTTTATTAACAGGGGAGTATGGATGGGAATGAACCCTAGGGTGTTGGATCATGGTGAAAGGAATATAATGTTGAATCTAGCTGAATTTATTGATGTAAGTGGGTGCATCCAGCAATGATTCTGGATTTGTTATTGTAGCTTGAGCAGCTGGAAGTGGTTCTAAGTGGTTTCTTGGCTGCTTCACTGAAACCTGGACCCAAAAGGGTCTACACTGAGTAAAGCTGAGATTCCAGAATTTCCTTGGTATAGAAGAAAGTATTCACAAGCTTAGAGAAATTGGAATGCTGCAGTGGATTTATTATTTCAGACCTACTCATCCTCCCCTTCACTATGTCAGGGGGCCCAGAGGATACACTCACCAAGGCTACTTTGGCAAGGGGAGCCCCAGCACCTTTGAAGAGCTCTATAATGTCTATTTTCTGCAAGACAGAAATGATGGTGCCATCCCACTGTTTATAGTGTTACTTCGTCTCAATTCATGTCCTAAATTTAACATTAGAGACTTGAAAGCTTATGAATTCAATTAGCATTGTAATTAATTCAGCCACCCACAGGATTGGACTTTAGGTTTAGTTTTCAGAAATCTCAACCTTGTAGCTATGGGAGATAAGGTTTTCTTTTAGGATAATCGTAGAAGCTTTCTGGTTCCTCATTCAGGCCTTGTTCCAGGAATTCCAAGCCCTGAATCCAATAGGGACAATGGGTATTTTAGGTGTATTAGTCAGCCAAATGAGGTGCTGATGTAAAGCACCAGAACTCTGTTGGCTTTTTTCCATCTTATAATTTTTCTTTTTTGTTGGCTTTTATAAAGGGTATTTATTTGGGGTGGAAGCTTACAGTTAACAAGGCCCTAAAGAGTCCAACTCAAAGTTACTTCCTCACCAAACTCTGTTGCCACATGTTGAAGCAAGATGGTGGGCGATGTCTGCGAGGGTTCAGCCTTCCTCTTTCCTCTTGACTCTATGGACCCAGCTTCTTCTTATCTGACCTGTAGGCTGGCATAAGGCTCATCTTTCTCCACAGAGCTTGTTTCTTTCTGGACTCAGCTGCTCTGTTCTCTCCACAAGGTCAGCTGCAGACTATCAGGCTCATCTCTCTTTCCGGGGCCATCCTTAAGGAGCACTGTCTCTGCCTACATATCTGCTTCTGTGTTCTCCTTCTCAGTGTATTTACTTCCATGTGAGCATCTTTTTATCCCCAAGGGTGCTGGGACTCTACGTTGAGTGGGACTCTACGTTGAGTCACACTCTAATGACGTGGTTGGATCAGAACCCTAATCTTAACATAATTTAATCAGATGTCTCAGCTGAATCTAATACAGTCAAAGGGTTATCATGCCAGAGGAACTGACCAGTTTACAAACATAATCTATATTTCTTTTTGCAATTCATAAATAATATCAAACTGCTACAGCAGATATCAAGTGGTGTTATTTGACTTCCAAAGAGAAGGTGAGCATGGTTACTGTAATGGACAGAAGAGCCAAAGCAGTTATCAGAATGGGTTAACATGCAGAGGTCTTTGGTGTTAGCTAATTAATCATGGTGCCCCCAAGACTGAAATTAGTGGAAAGTCTAATAAAATCTTGATTTGTACAAATAGAAAAGCTCAAGCTCTAGAAGCCTGAGCTGAATCAACATAAGAAAGAATTGTAGCCCCTCCCCCAATTCTCACACTTGAGCAGTTCATAGACTTAGAGCCCCTTGAATGAAAGGGAAGGCTGGATCCCCTTTAGGACCTTGCTAAACATCCAAAAGATGTTTTTAGAATGCTGGTGATAAACTAAGCTTGATTTATTATATGACCATCCTGTATGGGAAAAGACTGTAACTCTAGGTATCTTTGGTCATCCTTAAGAGATATATCAGGTGGACAGATGTGGCTCAATGGTTGGGCGTCCGTCTCCCTTATGGAGGGACCTGGGTCCGATCCCTGGGACCTCCCAGTAAAAATAAAAAAAAGAAAAATATAGAAGACACGTGGGCCACTAGGCCCCATGCGTGCGTGCACCGCCAGGCCCTGTACGCGGGTGCATCATCAGGCCCCGTGAGCCACACAGCAAGATGATGATGTAACAGGAGAGTGACACAGGGATAGCCAAGACGAGACACGCCAGAAAACCAGGAACTAAGGTAGCGCAGGCAGTAGGATGCCTCTCTCCCACAGCGGAGTTTCCGAGGATCGAATCCCAGGGAAGACAGAAGTATAAGAGAGGGCAGGAAATGGACACAAAGAGTTGCCCAGGGAATGGACACAAAAACAGCAAAAACAGGGGGGAGGGGGTAAAAATGGATAAAAGTAAATAAATAGATAAATAAATCCTTAAAAAAATGTATAGGGGAGTAATATACAGACTATAGTTAGTAGTAATACTCTGACAATGCTCTTTCATAATTTGTTAACAAATGTTTCACAACAATGCAAAGTATTTGTGGTGGGGTGATGTGTGGGAGCCCTGTATGATGTTATTCATGTTTGTTTTGTAAGTTCACAATGTTTACTGAACACTTATAGTTTATGTATGTTTATGTATGAATGACATACTTCAATAAATTGTTTTTAAAAAATAGTAAACCAGAAGCGAACCACATTCTGGAGGATTGCAGAGATTAATGCCACTATCATGGACTTGAAGGATGCAGGACTGGTGATTCCCACCATATTCCCATTCAGCTCACCTATTGAGCCAATATAGAGGACAGACAGATCTTGGAGAATGACAGTAGATTCCAATTGCAGCTACTATTCCAGATGTGGTGTCTTGCTGGAGCTAATCAGTATATCTGGTACCTTTTCTCTTATCAGAAATAGCTTGCATTCAGCTGTCAGGGCCAGTAATATATCATCACTGTTCTACATCAGGGTTATATCATCTTACAGCCCTATTTCATAATCTGGGACTGCAGGGACCATGATTGCCCTTCTCTTCTACAGGCCATCACAGTGATCCATCACATTGGTGCTAGTATGCTGATTAGACCTGGCAAGGAAGAATTAGCAACAACCCTAGACACCTCTGTAAGACACATAAGTGCCACAGGTTGGGGGAAAAAATCCCCAGAGAAAGTCCAAGTTCTTTTACCTTAGTGAAATCTCTAGGGGTTCAGTGTTCTAGGGCATGTTGAGACACCCCTTGTAAGATACCCCTTCTAAGGTGAAAGACAAGTTGCTGCATCTGGATACCCTCACCATGAAGAAAGAGGTAGAAACTTAGGGGCCTCTTTGATTGCAGGACAATTGCAGTGTTACAACTCTCCTCAGGGATGGCACTGAAGAATAATAAAGAGGGGAATTCCTCCCTGTGGGCAGAACTTTGAGCAATGCCTGTGGTTATTATTTTATCTAGAAGGAGAGATAGCCAGAGGTATGGATCGACACTAATTCATGGGGAGTGGTTAACAGTTTGGCTGGAAGGTCAGGGACTTGGAAATCACACTGAGTGGAGAATTGGGGAAAGAGGTATGTGGATATAACTTGCTGAGTGGGCAGTGACTATGAAGATTTCTGTGCCCCATATGAATGTTCAACAGAGAAAGTGTCTAATAATCAGGTGGACATGGCAACCTATTGTGTGGCTATTAATGATCTTCTTTCCCCAGTCACCCCTGTTCTTGCTCAATGGGCTCAAGAACAAAAAGTAGCATGGTAGCAGAAATGGAATTTATATACATGGGTTCAGAAATATGGACCTCCATTCATCAAGACCAATCTGGCTACCACCACAGCTAAGAGCCCAACTTGCAAAGAACAGGAACCAACACTGAGCCCCCAATATGGCACCATTCCCCAGGGAGACCAGATTGATTATAATGGACACTTCCATCATAGAATGTTCTTACTGGAACAGACACTTACTCTGAATATGGATTTGCTTTCCTTGCCCAAAGTGCTTCTGCCAAAACTACCACCCATGGCCTTACAAAATGCCTTATCCACTGACATGGTATTCCTCACAGCATTGCTTCTGTGATGCTTCTGGAATCATCACAGATTCATTTTGCAAAAAATGAAGTGTGGTAACAGGCCTGTGGAGTTCATTGATCTTATCATATTCCCTGTAACCCTGAAGCAGCTGGATTTATAGGAATGGCCTTTTGAAGACTCGGGGTAGGGGCCATATCCTGGGATGTGGTATGTGATCTAGATGAGCACCCACTATATGATGCTGTATCTTCCCATAGCCAAGAGTCACAAGTCCAGGAATCAGAGGACAGAAATGGGAGTAGCTCTTCTACTCCCATAATAATCCCTAGTGACCTACTAGCAAAAATTTTTGTTTCCTATCCCTACAAGTTTTAGTTCTCAAGGGAAGAATGCTCCCACCAAGGGACACAATAATAGCCCCCACTAAACTGGAAGCTGAGACTGTCATCCCCCCACATTGGGCTGGTCATGCCACTGAACCACAGCAAATAAGGGGATTACTTTAATGGCTGGGTGATTGGTCCCAACTATCTGGTGAAATTGGATTATTAAATACACAGTGGAGGTGATGAGGGGGAGGGGTATGTCTATAATGGGAATTACAGTGAAGACTGTAAGGAACTAAGTAAGCAACCACAACTAGTTGGGTGCTTGATGACAGCAAAGTGGATATGGAATGAGTATGGAAGAAGGAAGTCATAAATACCAAATCTAGCCATGTGACTTGTTGCAGAAATAAGGATTGTAGTAGTTGCTAGTATTTCTCCCTTGTTTACATTGAATATATTTATATATATAGTAATCAATTATTTTTCTTTTTCCCTTCCCCATCCCCTTATTATATAACATAAAATACATTAACAGCAATTAACTTTATACCTCAGTGTTCAAGTTATACTGTATGAAAGGAATAAACATCACCCTGAGGTGGATAAAGGGACTTTGTGTATCTTTAGGTATCATGTGGCTACAGACCCAGAGGAGGCAGCAACAGCTTCCCATAGACTTCTCCATGAGCATCTGTGGCAGTTTGGTATTGTTTATGAATTCCAAAAATAGATAATGGATTGTGTTTGTAAACTGGTTTGCTCCTCTGGACATATTAGATTGCATTAAATTCAGAGGTTTCACTTTTACTTGATTAAATTATGATTAGGGATTTGATTTGGCCACATCAGCAGGACACTGAGTCCCCACTGGTGGGGCGGGGACTCACAGAGAAATGACAGGGCAGAGGAGACAGTTTGATTTTGATGCTGGAGCCCCGGGAAGTAAATACACAGAGAAGAACAACAAAGAGAAGCAGATACGTGAGCAAAGAGAGAAGTCTCATTAGACACTGCAGAGGCCCCAGGAAGATAGACGAACTGTTCGCCTGATAGTTTACAGCTGCCTTGTGGAGAGAGCAGAGCAGCTGAGCCCAGAGAGAAACCTGGGGAAAGAGATGAGCCCTCTAACCTACAGCTGAGAATGGAAGGAGCTGGGACCACGGAGCCTTATGAGGAAGTGGAAGCCTGAACCCTTGCAGAGACTGGCAGCCATCTTGTTCCACATGTGGCAACTGACTTTGGTGAGGGAAGTAATTTTCACTTTATGGCCTTGTAACTGTAAGCTTCTACCCAAAATAAATACCCTTTATAAAAGCTAACTGATTTCTGGTACTTTGCATCAGCACCCCTTTGGCTGACAAATATAGCATCCCCTTCACAGTGCCATGTCCACAGCTAGACATGCTTCACTCCTCAGATTGACAGGTTGGTGTTGCCTCCTCTGATCCTCCAATTTCCCTTCCAGACTGTCACTTTCCCAGGCCCTTTCACAATTGTGTCAGGTCTAGTCCCTAAAATAAATCCCTTAACCCATAACACTCTTGGCAACTCTGGATGAATGCTGACTGGTACAAGGGAAAACCTGTGCAAGGACTTGGAGGTGAGAGTGTGTGGGTGTGGCCAGTGCCAGCTGTCTGGATGGTAAAGCAGGAGAGGGAAGGGAGCAGTTCTAGGAGAGGCTGTGGAGCAGCTGTGAAGGGGAGGATCTTGGTAACCTCAGGGACTCAAAGCCCTTGCCAGCCAGCATTTGCTGCAAGAGAGAATGAGATGTGAGCCACCAAGTTCCCCTTGGAACCTGCAGTAGGGTACAGAGTCATTGCCATCTGCAGGTGGGGCCTATACTGCCTCAGTTTGACCTTGGGCCAGTCCTTTCCCCTCTCTGTATCTGGTTTCCCATCTATACACAAAGGGGAAAGAATCATTAAAAGCTTTTCTAGCTCCTACATTTCCTGAGTCTCTTATGGGAAGTATTTGGTTGGGGAGAAGACAGCCTCCCTACAAAACAACAAAAGTAAGCAAACAGCAGCCTTTCCTGCCCAGCTATACCTGACTCAAACTCTTGGAGAACATGCCCCCAGTCCTGGGCCAGCCCTGCAGCTGAACCTGGGCCATGTCTGAAGCCTACAAGGGGTAGAGAGTGGTGCCTAGTGAGCTGTGGGGCTGTGTATGCTTAGCTGGACAGACTGGACAAGGTCCCATTAAGAAAAGGCCAGAGCCAGCAAAGAGGCCACCAAGCTCCAAAGCAAAGGAAAGCAAAAATGGACAGAATTGAAAGGAGAAATTGATAGTTCTCCAATAATAGTTAGAGACTTCAATATACCACTTTCAATAATTGATAGAATATCTAAGCAGAAGATCAATAAGGAAGGAGAAGAGTTGAACAACACTATTATCCAATTTAACCTAATGGACATATATAGAACATCCCACCCAATAACATTAAACAACACACTATTAAACAACCAAAGAAATCATGAGGGAAATTAGAAAATATTTTGAGACAAATGAAAATGAAAACACAACATACCAAAATCTCAGTGGAGGCAGTGCTCAGAGGGAAATTTGTAGCTCTAAATACCTATATTAAAAAAAGAAGAAAGATCACAAAACAATAACCTAATCTCACACTTAAAGAACTAGAACAAGAAGAGCAAATTAAACTCAATTTAATAGAAGGAAGGAAATACTAAAGATTAGAGCAGAAATAAGTAAATAGAGAATAGAAAAACAGAGAGAATTAACAAAACCAAAAGTTGGTTTGTTAAGAGATCAATTAAATCAACAAAACTTTAGCCATACTGACAAAGAAAAAGAGAGAGGGGACACAAATAACTAAAATCAGGAATGAAAGTGAGGACATTACTACCAACCTTAACAGAAATAAAAAGGATTATAATGGGGGTATTATGAACAACAAATTAGAAAACCTAGATGAAGTGGACAAATTCTTAGAAACATACAAATTACCTAATCTGGCTCAAGAAGAAATAGAAAATCTCAACAGACCTCTAACAAGTAAAGAGATTTAATCAGTAATCAAAAACCTTCCAACAAAGAAAAGTCCAGGACCAGTTGGTTTTACTGCTGAATTCTACCAAACATTTAAAGAAGATTTAATGCCAATCTTTCTCAAAGTCTTCCAAAAAATAAAAGAGGAGGGATTACTTTCTAATTCATTCTATCGAATGTAGATGCAAAAATCCTCAACAAAATACTGGCAAAATAATCTAACAGTATATTAAAATGATCATGTACCATGACCAAGTGGGATTTCTTCCAGGAATGCAAGGATGGTTCAACATAAGAAACTCAATCAATGTAATACACCACATTAATAAAATGCAGGGAAATAAGAACCCAAGCATACGTTGTTGGGTTACCTTATTATAATGGTACAGCCATTGTGGAAAACAGTTTGGTGGTTCCTCCAACAATTAAACAGAATTACCACATGACCCAGCAATTCCACTCCTAGGTATATACCCAAAAGATTGAAAGCAGGGACTCACACAGATATTTGTTCATCACAGCATTATTCACCATAGCCAAAAGGAGAAGCCACCCAGTGTCCATCAACAGATGAATGAATAAACAAAATGTGGAATATTATTTAGCCATTAAAAGAATTGAAGTGCTGGTACATGCTACAACATGCATGAACCCTGAAGACATCATGTTGAGTGAAATAAGCCAGACACAAAAGGACAAATATTGTATGATTTCTTTTACATGAAATACTTAGAATAAGCAAATTCATAGAGTCAGTACACATTTTAGTGGTGACCAGGGGTGGCGGGAAGGGGGAATGAGGAGTTATTGCTAAATTAGTATGAGTTTTGGTTTAGGGTGATGAAAATAGTCTGGAAATAGAATAGATAGTGATGGAAGTTGCACAGTATTATAAGTATACTTAATGTCAAAGACTGTATGCTTAAAATATTTAAAATGATTTTTATGAGTTACTTATGTATATTTTACCACAATTAAAAATAAATAGGGGGGAAATAAATAAATAGGGGAGCAGATGTAGCTCAAGCAGTTGGGCACCTGCCTCCCTCATGTAAGGTCCCAGTTTTAATTGGGCACCCACCTCCCTCATGGAAGGTCCCAGGTTTGAATCCTGATGCCTCCTAAAGAAGATGAGCAGATGCAATGAACAGATGCAATAAGCTGATGAACAAGCAGACACAATGAGCAGGGAGTGGATGTGGCTCAAGCAGTTGGGCTCCCACCTCCCATATGGGATGTCCTGGGTTCAGTTCCCAGTGCCTCCTAAAGAATATGAGCAGAGACAATGAGTGAATACAATGAGCAGAGACAACAAGCAGACAAACTGAGCAGAGACAGTGAGCAGACAACAAGCAGACAGATGAGGGAGCCATCTGGGAGAAGGGGTGTAAATAAATAAATAAATAGATGGTTTAAAACAGCACATTAAAAAAACATGTGCAATACCACTGCCCACCTATTAGAAGATCAAAGAATCAATATGAACAAACAAACAAAAATTGACAATGCCAAATGCTATGAAGTTGCAGAGCAAATGAAGCTCTCATACATGGCTGTTGGAAAACCCAAAATAGTACAGCCACTTTGGAAAAGAGTTTAGCAGCTTCTTATAAAGTTAAACATATTATCATACAACCCAATAATCTTACTCACAGGTATTTACCCAAGTAAAATAAAAATTTATCTTCATACAAAAACCCATATGCATGAGAACAGAACTCCTATAGTAGTTCTGGACAGAAGCACATCACTGTGTCTACTCATGTCCAAATTTTTTTCTGTCTCATCCTGGAGGTTTCTTGAAGGTTCTCTGAGGTGTGCTCATCACTGATATAAATTAAAATTTAACTCATTTACAAATTAGTAATTTCTGTACTCTTTGTTCACTTTCTTTGCAAGGTATAGTCTTGAATTACATTTGTTGAGTTCACTGTGCAAGATATCAACAAAGGTTGGCAGAAAGCACACTGAGTGATACTTGCTCTTAATGGTCCACAAATACATTTAAAATTATTCTTATTTAAGTTAAAAAATTTAAGATCACAAATATTGACTTTCTATTTTCAGAATAAATATAAATTTTATAACCTGAAAAAGCACCCATATGCAAATATTTTTCAGCCCTATTCATTACTGCCCCAACCTGGAAACAACTTAAATGCTCCTCAGAAGGGAATAGATAAACAAACTATAGTATGTCCATACAATGGAATATCATACAAAAAAAAATTTTTTTTTAATGAGATAGTGATGCATGAAACAACATGGATAAATCTCAAATACAGTATGGTAACTGAAAGAAGCCAGACTTAAAAGGCTATATGATTCCATTGATATGGCATTCTGAAAAAGGTAAAATAATAGGGTCAGAAAACAAATCAGTGGTTGCCAGGGGCTGAGAGTGGGGAGCTGACTGCAAATAGGCCCCATGGAATTTTGAGGGTGATAGAAACATCTTGATGGTGGTAGTAGTTACCTGACTATTTGTCAAAACTCACAGAACTGTACACTCAAAAGGGTGAATTTTACTGTATATAAATTATACATTAACTTTTAAAAGCCCCCCCAGACATCCTGAGTTATCGAGTTTAATAGATCTCATAGCTTCAGTGACATCCCACAAATTCACTCACAGTGGTTTAGGGCTCTGCTGCCTCTCCACGCCTGCCCATGACTTCTGCTTGGTTGGTGTATTAGTCAGCCAAAGGGGTGCTAATGTGAAATACCAAAAATAGGTTGGTCTTTATAAAGGGTATTTATTGGGGATAGAAGTCTACCGTTACCAGGCCATAAGGCATAAGTTTCTTCCCTCACCAAAGTCCATTGTCACGTGTTGGAGCCAGACAGCTGCCGACATTTGCCCAGGGTTCAGACTTCTTGGGTTCCTCTCTTCCCAGGGCTGCGTTTCTCTCCAGGCTTAGCTCCTAGTTCCTCCACAAGGTCAGCTGTAGGCGATCAGGTGAACGGCTCTCTTCTC